>JADRCD010212852.1:32057-45225 GCA_019843815.1 Montemys delectorum
GTGTGTGTGTGTGTGTGTGTGTGTGTGAGAGAGAGAGAGAGAGAGAGAGAGAGAGAGAGAGAGAGAGAGAGAGAGAGAGAGAGAGAGTATGGGTGTGGGTGTGGGTGTATGCATGCGTGTATATTCGACTGCGTTTTAAACGTTTCAAGATGAATTCTGAGTCTCAGGTTTATAGCCTTTCAAATGCTCACAGTCCCCCGCCCGAGCGGTTCTCAGATTGACATTTGTTCTCTGGGGGTTATGCAGTTAACAGCCCTGGCCTGGCAAAGATATATTAACATATTACATTAGCAGGATTGATTAAAGCTCAGCATCATGCTACTGTTTGCATAATGCAGCTTGCAGAAAACTAAAGACTGTGTGTGTTACTACCTTGCCGTCATTCTGATTCTATCTCACTGTCTCATCGCCACAGACTACGAAGCCGTCTTCTTCTTATTAATGTTTCCTCTTTATCACTGGTTCTCGACCTTCCTTAATACATATCCTCGCGTTATGCTGACCCTCTGCCATTGCTACGTTATAACTATAATTCTGCTGTAGTTAGGAATCATAATGTAACTATCTGATGCCCAGCCCCAAGGGGCTTGGGAACCACTGATCTGTATGTATTTAGGTATAAAAATTTTAAAAAGTTCTTTTAATAGAAATATCAAGAGAGGCTTTGTTTTTGTTTCTTCAATATTTTCTGTGGATTCTTTTGATATCAATACTTTAAAGATGCCTTTCAAAATTATGCCTGTATTGCTTATACCATAAAGTATAAGGTACTTTGCAAGATTAGATATGAAACCTGATATGCTTAGACCTGGTAAGAATTTGTGGTTAGTTAAGAGTTGACCATGTCTAGGGGAAATAGCAGTTAGTAAAGTAGTCATTGTGGTTACTTATCTTGTGGTATGTAAAAGTATCTGGCAGGGAGAGCTGGCATGTTAGCTCACAAGTGCACAGGAGGTTGGATACACTGTGAATAAACTTAGAGGTGATGTCTGGCTTTGTTTGGTAATTGGGCTGTGTTTCTTTTTTTCCAGGAGTCTTCCAGAACCTCTCATGACCTATGAGTTACACAGAGACTTCATTGTTCCAGCCAGTAAGTATTCTGTGGGTGTACAAAGACTCAGGTTTGTGGTTGATGGTGTGCACACATTAAATATTTCCACATGAAAATTTAACTTAATGGTTTTGCCATCTGTGTTAAAGGGAGAGATCATTTTAGAATTCACTTCCTCCTTCTGAAAGTGAACAAAAAGATTTGGTAACAGATCCGCCATGGGCATCAGTGCCTACCGATTGCTTCATTGCCCCCAGTAGATGCTAGATATGCCAGGCCACAGCAGATGCTTGACTCTGGGAACTGGTTCTGTCCACATCACATTCTCCTTACACACTACAGATACCTAGTATTAGCCTGAGCTCACTGCTGCAGAACAGGCCAGTGCTCAGCTTGCAGGAGATCGGAGAAATGCTGGGTTTGGAGATGTTGTAGTCTGGACAGACATTTATATGGACATTACAACAGGATTAGGAAATAATACCAGAAGCCCAGACTGTTTGATAACGAGTTATATAGGATCCAGTTTGGAGTGAAATGGCCAGGAGCTGGTGGACTTTAACTTGAGGTTTGGTGTTTTCTGACTCATCCCCACTGGAGTGTTTGCGCCAGCACTGTGCACCTGCAGGGAGAATTACCTGCTTGCAGACAGACTCGGTGTGTTCTCTTTCACCTAGCTCTGTTTTTGTCCTTAGTGCATGCTGCTTAATCATTCTTATGAAGGATACTCATACTAGGTAGGAAAATTGAGGCTGAGACATATTAAGTAACTACAGATTACATAGACCCTTGTGTAAAATTAGAACTCACCTCCACTGGCTAGATTTTGCAATATTGGTTTTCATAGGTGCCCCAACAGTGGGTGAAATTATACCTCCGTATGCTGTGGACATTTTTGATAGGTTATGCACTGACAGTAGCTGAGATTGTACCCCGCCTGCACTGCACTCCCTGGATCTGTTTTACAGTTTAAACTGTTGAAAAGCTTACAGCAATCCCGATGGGTCCTGTAGCACTGCTGCCTTCTTGTGAGGTCCCAGCTCCGGACTGTTTGAGAGTCCTACTCTGTGTCGGAAAGGATCAGTGTGTTGGCCATATTACACTATACACACAAAGAAAGGCCAGAGTACAGTTGTGTTCAGAATTATTCCGAAAAAGAGAACTTGCATGAGCAAGGAAGTGGGAAGGTTCTTTTTTTTTTTTTTTTTTTTGGCAAGAACACAAGCAAATGCTTAGTTGTTTTGATTTCTTCCCTGTGGCAGTTTTGGCAAACAAAAGATAGAAATTAAATTTAGTTGGAGGACAGTTTCAGATTGTTTGTCTTAGAGCCTGGAAAAAGCCAGGATGTGCCAACTCGCATCTAGAATTCTTTGCATTCTGGAGAAAGAGTGATTATGGAATGAGGTTTTAAATCACCACAAGTTAGTATCATGAGAATTATTACCATGTGTGACTAACAGTGGGGTGCTCCGAATCCTGATGTCAAATGTCTGTATCCAGATGAGGAAGTTCCTACACATCAGGAGGTAATGAAGCTCGAAATGTGGGCTTTGCTGGTCTATTTAGTTGTGTTGCTAAGAATCGAATAGATGGAGTAGGCTCTGTCACCTGTGTTTTTCTCCTGATTTTTGTGGTCTTGCTGCAATAGTTTGCATACTGTTTTGAATTACAATTCTACTGTAAAGGAATACTGTAATTCCCATAGTTGCTGGCATGGATTTGTACCTAAGTACACTTGTAGTTGGAAGGACCCACACTAATCTGGTTTAATGAAAGAAACTACACGTGCTTAATGAGTTTGTTTACTTAGGGGTCCAGTGTGTTCATGGCAATTTGATGTCTCATTTTCCTTTCTTATGAGTACCTTCCTCTGTGTTTGGTGCCTCTTGGGAAGGAGCATGGGAGTAGTTCCTCTGATATTGCATATGTACTTGTAAGTATTGAATGCAGTTACAGAATTCAGATGGGTCTCATTCAAAATGAGCCTCCTTTTGAGTGTTGGTAAATTGGGATTGTGGTTAGACTGTCTTTTTCCACTGGAAACAACACAGCTCCCCTCGCTTTGTCCCTTGTCTGTGAGCTCAGTTGATGGCTAACATGACCCCAGCAGGCAGCCTTTGTTGCTGCCCCTGGTGTTTGATTCTTCTTACTGTGTGTTGGTTCCCTCTCTTCTAGATCATGTGAGAGTGCCTCTTCTCTCCTTCACTGAGGGCTCCTGGCCTCTGTCATTTTCTTTCATTGCTTTATTTTCTATCATTTTCTGTCAAGAGCGTGAGTTTCTAATGTAAAGAAGACAAGAATTTGGTTTTATATTTTCACTACAAAGTGTATTTTTTTTTCTTATGGTAAAAGAACAACTGAGCTGTGGGTATGGTACCTCGTGAAAGGCATTTTTTCAGTTTCAGAATTGAAAGCCTTTGTTAACCACATTTATTTGGCTTACTAAGTGAACTAAAAGCACCTATCCACGAGAAACTATACTGTACTTTTGGAGGCAGAAGCCAGCAAGCCACAAATATCTTGAATTTGTTTGCTCAAGAATTGAAAGGATTGTGTGAACCTGTGTGCAAAGCTGGTAACAGCTGCGTGGAAGCCTTCCTCTGTGACGCCCACTGCCTTTGAGATTACGGTGTAGTCAATTCTCTGTAGCCTACAGTCTCCACATGTCAGTGGTGAGCACAGACCCATCCTGCTGGCTTGGACTCACATTGGACTTAGCATGAGATAGACAGCCTAATCCTCAGTGCCTGGCATTGTGTGCTTAGACACATCTCCCAAAAGTCGTTCAGACGAGAGTACTTATATTTCTGTGTTGTGTATGTGCTTTCTGTAGTCAGGCTGCTTCCGCAGCACACTGATTAACCACGTCATTTCTGACGAGAGACAGCTAACTTAGGAGTCAGGGCGTGGCATCTGCATAACCAGAGCCTTCCATTCCCTTCTGGTTGGGACATACGCATGAAGAAGGATCGGATATGTGGTCATTACAGGGGCTGAACATGCAATGTCTCCTGTTTCCAGTAGGTGAGGACCACAGGAGAACTGTAGTACATTTTGTATAGTGACTGAGGCTAGTGTCTCCCATAGGATCTGCCCGAAACTTCTTACAATAGTATTGACACTTGTCATTTACATATTAAAGTAATATAGCATTGTCTGCCTGTGTTTTCTGTTAAGCTCTAGTAAGCTTGTTTGTACTCAAGCCTTTGTTGTTAGGATATTGTAAGTAAGTAGACACAGAGGTGTGGTGATGCCGATGTGTTGTTTCCCAATTGATTTATTTTTCTATCACAGCAAACTCTTTAATAAAGTCTCTGGCACATAACAGGAATTTAGTGTATGGCTAATTAAGTACCCTAGATAAAAATGGTATGTTTTCATCTTCGACAGCTGATATTAATGAAAATACTGCAAGATGCATATAGTGTTAGTGATGGAAATAATGTAATTTAGCAAACTTTTGGAGGTAGAAGGACTATGTTACATTATGGAGGTGTCTATTAATGGAAGGGTGTGATGTCAAAGCAGTATAAGTTGAAAAGCTAAAAAAGCAGACACAGGAAAAGACAGGTATGTTCATAAGACAGACAGACAGACAGACAGACAGACAGACACACACACACACACACACACACGAATGAAGGCAGAGAGAGACAGAGACAGACACACACACAGCTCTGAGAGAGATACTGATTTAATGAACTGTATGTAGTAGTTTCCTGGGAAGAAGAGCTCGAGACATGAAGGGGAAATCTCTACTCTTTTTCTCAGATAGCTTTAAAATGTTGTTCCTGGTTAGACATGAAGAATACTATCACTAGAGGGCAGGAAACTTACCTATTTAGCTTATATTTCTAAGTGCTGAATCCTAAAATAATAAACTCAAATTTTACTGTAGGAAGCTGCTTATTAGTGGCAGGGTAGGCTCTGAAGCTAGCATTTTTCCATCACAAAGCCTTCAGAGTTCTGAATTTTTGATAATAAAATTGCTGTCTTTGATAGTCTTCATTTTGTTGGAGCCTATGACTACTTCAGAGTTTCTGCTTTTATTTTGTTATTTAAAAATCAGAGCATTATGCTCTGAGATTATGCCCTCTTTACTAATAACCTTCAACATTTTGCAGTCATCTTAATTGACATCTGTAGGTTTTTACATAAAGTCTCTGTAGTCAACAGCTCTTTTGCCTCTGCGATTTTGATGTCTGATATTTGAGGCCTTCTGTGTCCTGTAGGGCTAGCGAGTTCCTAGGTACACACTCTGGTCCTTTGTTGTACACTGCGAACCGGTGAGAAGCCATGTGTTCTCCCTGGCTGACATTCTCGTTGTAGGCCCATATTATAATCATCTGAGGGCAGATCACTTGTCTCAGCGCCCTCAGAAGTCAGAGTGCCAGTGCTAGCCCTTCTTACCCTGTGTCTCTGGACCCTCCCAGCACCATCCACTGTAGGGACCCCTGTCTCTGCCCCGCCCCGCCTCACCCTAGCACTTCCTTGTAGGGCCCTATGTGGCTTGTGCGCCTTCTCTTGGTTAGGTATAGTAAATGCACACTTTTTCTTCTCTCACGTGCATTACCATACATCATCAAAATAAGGCATGAGTTCAGTTTAGAACTGCCCCTTTCTGGGGTGCCTAAGTAATGTAACTTGAGCATACATTTTGAGGGCGATTCACTTGAGCCTGTAGCTGAAAGGATTGATATTGGTCTTGTGTTTCCTGGTGGATTGCCAAAGACTGACAAGTGTCATGTGAGCTTCGAGCTGACTAGAAAGGGTGCTTTTCAGGGGGCCGGCTGCTGGAGCTGCCTGTGCTGTTAAACACCAGCCTGGGAAAGGCATGGCTCATGCATCCATGAAGCTGTGTGGAGCCACCTGAAAGGTAAAGGGACAGTCTAACCTTAACAGTGGTGACAAAGAGACTTTAATTTTCTCCAAAAGCTACCCACAGTGATTAAATTCACTCTTTTCAGCTCCTAGACAAACTGTTATCAGTCATAGTTAAGAGCAATATGTTTCATTCTGAGTACTCTATTGATCACTTTTTCTTTTCCTTATAAAAGAAAGCGGCAGCCCGGAATCCCGTGTTAATGCCATCCACTTCTTGGTACACAAACTGCCAGAGAAGAATAAGGAGATGTTGGATATCTTGGTGAAGCATCTAACCAAGTGAGTGTTCCCTCCCCATTAGTTCTCCCTCAGTGCTGTAGGTACTGCTGTTGTTTCTGGCTCTGGGCCATGCATCCCAGCCCCGGGGGCCTGACCTGAGGACCAGGCTGGACATTTGGCCCACTCTGTGTTTTAGACAAGGGTGGTGAGATCGAATGCCTGTTGATGCCGTGTAAGTAGCTTACCACCTCTGCCAGCAGCTCGGTGACAGAGAGGGCACTGATTGTGTATTGCACTACACAGGTTGTAGGAGTAGGATTGTGAGTGCTGGCAGATTGGGCTTGGTACCAAACACATCTAATGCTAAGACTGAATGTGTCCTTTAGGTTTGTTTAATTTCATAGTGGATTCATCCGTGCATTACAGTCCTGTCTGTTAAAAAAAACAACTCCCAAATCACCACACCTGTAGATCTGAAATAAGAACAGTGTTTGGAACCTATGTTTTCTCTAAATAAAACCGAGTGCCATTTGAAAGTGCCAGTGGACACATAGTTGGACAAGGTGAATGGTGGCTCTACTCTGTGAAGCTTAGAGAGACGAGACAGATCACAGAGGACATTAAAATGATCTGAGCTAGGTAGGAGATGAACAAGGTGTGTTAAGATCACAGAGAGCATGTGTTGGACTGTGAGCCCTTAGAGGGAGGGGTCATCTCTTGTAGCAGGAAGTCCTGGGTTAAGTGAAGGGCTCACGGGAGCACCTGCCTGCTGTGCTCCCGGAGCTACAGGGCTGGAAGGAGGGAGTGAGGGTGTGTGAAGGAGCCGATCTGATTGTTAGAAGGCTGCATGGAGTCTAGCCGTCTGTAGTAGCAAGGGGATGGCAATCTGAGGAAAGATGAGGTGTCTCCGCTCCCTTTTTCTATGTGCCTGATAGACATGTGATTTGTAGAGGAAGACACACTCGTTGAAATGGCAAGCGATATGACTTATGCTTGTGAAACGGACTGATTAATTTAGGAGGTTCCATTTTTATTTCCAATCATTGGCCCAAGACAGCTGCACAATTCTTTATATCCACACAAATCCACTTGTCTATTTAATATTGAGCAAATACATGTAAGAAATGATGACAGGGGGCTATTGAATGAAAGGCTGTTTGAAAATGAGCTAGCTAGCATGAGGTCTCTCCTCAGCGGGAACAACTTGACAGAATTGTCCTTTACTCTGGCAAGGTCCCCAGCTGTGTTTAGCCTTCCATTCCTGTGACACACATCTGAGAGAGAACTGAAGTGAGAGCTCATTGTCTTAGGGACTTCACTCTGAGGTCAGCTGACCTATTGCTCAGGTGTGAAGTGAATCAGAATACCAGCATGGAAGGAGCCTGGGACTGAGGACACTGGAGGAGAAGGGAGGAAGGGCGAGATGGGGAGGGCAGGAGACAGACTTGCATGTATGTGCTGGCTGCTGATTGGTTCAGGGGTCACAGCCAGACGCTGAAGACAGCTGTTTCTTCTGCCTTTTTGTATGTTAAGGAAATACAGAATAGTGAATGCTGTATTACTATTGTTGCCCAACTAAGACTTTGTTTTTCCTTCTAAATCAATATTAGCGTGTCAAGTCACTCGAAGCAGAATCTAATGACGGTGGCGAATTTAGGGGTGGTGTTTGGACCAACTCTGATGAGACCACAGGAAGAGACTGTTGCTGCTATCATGGATTTGAAGTTTCAGAATATCGTCGTAGAAATCTTAATTGAAAATCATGAGAAGGTATCATTGTCCTTTCTCCTTTAATAGTGTTTGTGAATGTGGCTTATTAACTCGTCCGCAGCTTTGTTATTAGTCTGTATTTCTGTCTCGTTATTGCTGTGAATTTACTCCTGGAAGCTGACATTCAGTTGTCTTCTGACGGAGTTCTGTGAATCTGATTTTTTTTTTTAAACTTTTATTGGATTATGATGAGAAGTTACATGATTTCAATTTATCTGAATTTGTTAACATTTAAAAACATATTTTAAGTAAATAGAATTAAATCACATTCTTGGTTCCCTTTTGTACCCCCACTCCTCCCAGAGACCCCCCTTCAATACCTACAATATCTTTTTTGTCATATTCCTTAAAATGTATAAAATATTATAATACAAATAAGTATTATAAAAGTTGTTTGATATAAAACAACAATCAATTTAACAGTCTTATGTAGATGTTAGTCTACAGCAATAGTGAAAATACATTGTTCTCAATATAAATTTTAAATAACTCCAAACATATTAACTGAATACTTCAAAATAATACACCACTACTGGTATTTTCCTAAATGAACATAAATATATAAAGTCTTTTTGTTTGTTTTATATTTAGTAGAGCTTAAAATCTTGGCTCTTACTGTGGTACAAGCCCAAAATAAGAACAATTTTTAGACATTGGATTTCATTGTAATAAGGCTATACGTCAGTGACCCTCACATCAGCAAAGGATTTTACCTCCATTGTAGCT
Organism: Montemys delectorum; assembly: GCA_019843815.1. NCBI lineage: Eukaryota > Metazoa > Chordata > Mammalia > Rodentia > Muridae > Montemys > Montemys delectorum. The sequence continues at coordinate 40,708 of JADRCD010212852.1, forward strand.
AAGCTGAGAGTTGATAGTTCTGCTGCACCAAGAAATGAATTGTAGGCTCGATTTTTGGATACAGACTTCCTGCTATGGTCAAAGCTATTTGACTTGAGTGAGTAACTTTATTCTCAGGCCACAGAGAACAGGTTACATTCATTTAAGAAATGGTGTAGGTATTAAGATGGTCTATCCATAAAGTCATTCACCAACTGTTTCAATGAACAATGGTTCTGCTTGGAGGGTGGCATGGACATTGGGTGAGGGTAAGAATTTGGTTCATTAGCTGTGATAATTTGGAAAAGCATTCATCTCAGAGAACTTATAAAGAGACTTATAAAGACTTATAAAGTCCTCTTCTTCAAACTTGATACAAGAGTTACAAATGTCAAGCAAATCATTCAGTCTCACTCTTTGTTGTTCTCTTACAAGCCCCTTCCCAATTTGCTTGTCTATGTTTCTTTTGGGTATATAACTACTTTTGAAATATATAAGCTGCTCTGAAAACCATAGTATAGTGTAAAGACATGAAATAAACAATACTACTAATAGAGAGGCTGAGATAGGAGAAGCGAGATTTCAAGACCCTTATGTTGTACACAGCAAGACACTGTCACAAACAAACAAGCTGAAAGTATATATAGATTGTACAATGTTGGACCTATTTCTCCAATTACCAAATTAGAGAGACCATTGGATAACAATCAACAAATTTCTAATTCCTCATATTATTGGATTTCAATTGATTAGAATATGTTGGTAATATTAATTTTCATATTAAGAGATATTAAGAAAAGGTAATTATCACTTCCTGTTGTTTTTGTTGTAAGAGGTGGAATTAGATTTGTGTGGATTTGTTGAAAGATTACCTTCTTGCTTCTTCTGGGGTGTAGTTTTGCTCCTTATGTTGATGTTTGCCATCTATTAACCTTTGTAGGGCTGGATTTGTGGAAAGATATTGTGTAAATTTTGTTTTGTCATGGAATATCTTGTTTTCTCCATCTATGGTAATTGAGAGTTTTGCTGGATATAGTAGCCTGGGCTGGCATTTGTGTTCTTTTAAGGTCTGTATGACATCTACCCAGGATCTTATAGCTTTCATAGTCTCTGGTGAGAAGTCTAGTGTAATTCTGATAGGCCTGCCTTTGTATGTTACTTGACCTTTTTCCCTTACTGCTTTTAGTATTCTTTCTTTGTTTTGTGCATTTGTTATTTTGACTATTATGTGGCGGGAGGAATTTCTTTTCTGGTCCAGTCTTTTTGGAGTTCTATAGGCTTCTTGTATGTGCATGGGCATCTCTTTCTTTAGGTTAGGGAACTTTTCTTCTGTAATTTCGTTGAAGATATTTACTGGCCCTTTAAGTTGGAGGTCTTCACTCTCTTCTATACCTATTATCCTTAGGTTTGGTCTTCTCATTGTGTCCTGGATTTCCTGAATGTTTTGGGTTAGGGTCTTTTTGCATTTTGCATTTTCTTTGGCTGTTCTCTCAATGTTGTCTATGTTATCTTCTGCCCCTGAGATTCTCTCTTCTATCTCTTGTATTCTGTTGGTGATGCTTGCATCTATGTTTCCTGACTTCTTTCCTAAGATTTCTAACTCCAGAGTTGTCTCTTTTTGTGATTTCTTTATTGTTTCTACTTGATTTTTAGGTCCTTGATGGTTTTACTCAATTCCTTCACCTGTTTGTGTTTTCCTGCAATTCCTTAAGGGATTTTTGGGTTTGCTCTTTAAGTGCTTCTACTTGTTTACTTGTGATCTCCTGTAATTCTTTATGGGATTTTTTTGTTTCCTCTTTAAGGGCTTGTACCTTTTTACCTGTGTTCTCCTGTATTTCTTTAAGGGAGTTATTCATGTCATTCTTACGTTCCTCTATCAGCATTGTGAGATACAATTTTAGATCCATATCTTGCTTTTCCGGTGTTTTGAGATATCCAGGACTTGATGTGGTGGGAGTACTAGGTTCTGATAAAGCCAAGCAGTCTTGGTTTCTGATGGTAGGATTCTTGCATTTGTCTTTCGCCAGCTCTTGATCTCTGATGTTAGATGTTCTTGGTGTCTCTGACTAGAGCTTGTCCTGTCCCTGCCTCCCTGCGGCTCCCCTGCTTGACTCGTGAGGGCTATGCCTCCCGACTGATTCCGCCTTAGAAAGTCACCAGAGAGAAAATGGTGGATCTCACCTGAGTCTCTGGGTTGAAGCACTCCCTGGAGGCAAGTCCTCCATTTGCAGGGAAGAGGCAGAGAGGGTAGCTGATCCACCTCTGTCACTCGGAAGCTGAGAGGATCCTGTCCCTGCCGCCCTGCAACTCCCTTGCTTGACTCGTGAGGCCTGTGCCTCCCGGCTGGTCTTGCCTTAGAAAGTCACTGGAGAGAAAATCTTATTTTTTATGTGATCTGTGGTGATAAATTTCCAGCTCCACAACATGGTATACACAGTCACTCATATAACATGCCTCTACCATGTTTACTCTGTGCCAGGCCCTGTGCTAGGATCAAGCAGTGAGCGGACCAGATGTAACAGAAGGAGTAATAGAATTTTCAATAGGATAAAGAAAAATTTCATTTTCAGAAAGTGCTGCTCTGTACTTTACTTAGCTAGATTGCTTATATTACCACTGACCAGGAATCACTTTTATAAAAATAATAAAGTGATTACTCTAGATAAAAACAGAAGGTCGTGCAGTGAGCACCAACGAGCAAGAATCTACAAATGTGAGCACATGTTGTTCACTGTCGTCCGCGCAGGTTTCCCGCCGGCAGGAACACACGGACACACACAGGATCCTTCTGCAGCAATTGTTTATTACATCTTTAAAGAGGGCGACCCCCCCCCCCCCCCCCCCCCCCCCGAAAAGGCACTGCTTATATATATGCCCTGGAGCGGCGTGTTCATTCTGATTGGCTGTTTATTCAGGAGCATAATACACCCCGCCCAGGGATGGCTCGTGACTTGGTGCGCTCTGGCCCTAGGCACATGCGCAATTTACCTGTAAACTTGGGAGAACACCAGATGTCAGCGCCGTCTGCTGGCTATCACCGCTCACCGCGGCTCTCTACGGTTCACTAAGGAAATTTAACCGTATTGCAAGACACAGCAGCATTGCCCTTTTGCCTCTAGCTCTTGGTTCCACCTGCTTTGGTTGCACCAGATGTATTTCAAAGTGCAATCCTCAGTTCCGAGCCATGCTCCGGAAACAGTAACTGACATAGTTCCACACTGAATCCTGAATCTGATTCTTACCTGGTCTCCTCATTGCTTCGCTGATGCAAATGAATACACAGTGCAGATACGATTGTGGAAAGTGTAATTTAATAATTAATTGACCATTTTCATTCTTGTCCTTGGATTTCCTCAATTTTATGTGTTAGTTGTATGCCTTATCCCCTTGGTCAAGCGAGGGCTTTTTAGTTCAGGGGAATAAAAAAGTGAATGGAAGTAATACAGAGCCAGGGACTTGCTGGTCACCCTTTTGTGGTGACAAAATACCTGAGGGGCGTCAACTTAGAAGGAAGAGGGGCTTATTTTGGTTCATGACTTGAGTGGTTTCTAGGAAGCATGGTTACAGCTTGGGGCCCTGCTGAAGCATGGCAAATCATGGTGATGCTGTGTGGGAGTGGAGGCTGGAAAGAAAGAAACAGGAAGGTACATTTCTCTGTCATGAGAAGTCACTCTCGTGAGAGCCAGCCAGGAGCATTGCTCGCCTAGAAGGCTGTGTCTCTTTTGCCTCTGGTTGGAACTGCAGAGCTTCAGTCTGGAGCATGGATCTTGTACACAACTTCAGACCTGAGTGTGGCTGTGTCTGGTGTGTAATCTGCCCCATGACAATGTGTGTTGGGAATGCGGCCGACTGGTTGGGGACCCTCAGGGCAGTGTGGGTATGAGAGGGTGGGTTTGTGCCCAGTACTCTTTGCTCAGCTCCTCCATTCCTCAGGATCAAGTTTCTCCCTGTTAAGAAAAGCAAAGACAGGTGCTCAGGATTGAGCAAGGCAAACTTTTACCCTTAACAAGACATTAACAGTTTTAACAAAAAAGCACTTTTGAGTGGGGCAAAGTTCTTATTAAGCTTTTTAGACCTCTTCTAGTTAAGAGTTTATAATTCTGCCCCTCTTCTTGTCCTAAGAATTTCAGCTTGTTACCTGCACTGCCAAATCTGGGCACTGGGGAAGAATTTTTGGTTTAAAGTCTTCTCTTCGGTGGCTGTTGTGTTGTTCAGTACTCTGTAACCCAGGCAAAATGTGACTTTTAAAAATAGAGTCTTTTGAGACGTCCTCGAGGGCCCTCCTCCTTCCATCAGGAATAGCTCATGGCCTTGCTAGCTTCCTTTGGCTGCCTGTAATGCAAGGGCTATGCAAACCATAAAGATACGTGGTCATTTGTGTGCTAAAAAAATGTAAAGATTGTAATATGTGCCAAGCCTGTAGCAGGTACTGGGACAAAGTAGTGAAGCTGGCGGGGCCTGGTTGCCAACCATGTTGGGCTAAAGCCTTCGACTCTTCGCTCAGCCTGCTGTGCTTGTAGCTTGTTTTCTTAGGTGTTA
>JADRCD010212853.1:0-39701 GCA_019843815.1 Montemys delectorum
CATAAGCAGGACATAACAGCTTCAGAGAGACACTAGATAGTAGGAAAAGCTGAATTAAATCAGCCTGTATATTTTAAAGATGTGTTTTAACCTTAGATTGTATGTGTAATGTTAGGGAGGAGGTTTTCTCTTTGTTTCCACAGGAGAAGGAAAGCTGTGGATACCACCGAACGATACTGATTAGATTCTAACAGGAGAGATCTCCTGAGTAAAGAAAGGTGATAGTTCATCAGACAGCTTGGTCACTTAGTCCCAACTAACTTATAATGACTAACAAATGCCTTTCAGTTGATCAGGTATGAAAAACAAAAATAAATAATATTTTCTAATGATAATAAGATAAAAAGATAATATTAAGGCATACTTTCCTTACTGACATGAAAAATGAGTTTTCTTAAACCACATGTTTCACTTTCATATTAGAATGTCATACTATAGGTAGAATGTGGCCCATGCTATCTTGTACATCAGCTTTTGAGTTTTCTTCTTAAATAAAAAGGATATTTTTGTTGTTTGGTTGCAAAAACACAGTTAAGAGATTTTAAATGTTTTAAATAAATTTAAAGGGTTATTATAATTCAAATCTGTTTTCTAAATCTCTAAGAGTTGTAGTGATTTGGAGCTAAGATAAAACATTTGAGCCTTTAATACCACCACCAAGGAGTAAAACTCAGATACAGCTCCTAACTGGTACATTCGCACACTAGAGAAACCACATAGCATATTACAGATTATTACAAAAACCCTCTACAGGGTGACTAGAAAGGTAGCTAATTTCCAGTGGGGTCAGAAACAAAGAATAGCTTTTGCACCTGCCCGTAAGCTCATCCCTATGCATGCAGCCCTGACCACTTTTGACCCAGATGACTGAATATGGGAAGGATTCCCACGTGGAGCAGTCTCTAGATTGTCCTCCCTTCAGTCTCTTAAGCTTTAATATTTTAATTATGTGTATCTGTGTGTGGGTCTGTGCATATGTGTACTGGTGACCCTTCTGGAGCAGGAGTTGTAAGCAGTTGTGAAATCCTCAACATAGGTGCTAGAAATCAAACTCAGGTCCTCTGCAACAGCACTATATTCTACCCTTTGAATAATCTTTAACATAATCATGACTTTTTTCTGGAACATCAGTTAACGAAACATATACAAAGCACTACATTATCACTAATTAAGATAATTCCTAATGATAAGTAACTTTAAGCTTTACCTCTCAGGCTAGAAAAAAAAAAGACAAGACTATTTCCTCTAGCCACACAAGTTAATGCCACAAGCATAGGAAACAAAGACCACTGGGCGTGGAGGCACACACATTCAATCACGGCACTTGGGAAGTAGAAGCAGGCAGACCAAATCCAGCCTGGTCTACATAGAGAGTTCCAGGCCAGCCAGTGCTACATAGGAAAGAGAGAGGAGAAGGGAGAGGGGAGAGGGAAAGAGAAGAAGGAAGAGAGAAGGGAGAGGGGAGAGGGAGAAAGAAACCTAAACATGTTAGACAAGAATAAAATGGTCTTTATTTGCCAATGACAACATAGTCTATCTAAGCCCAAACACATGAATCACTGAAAAGCCTTCTGATTATAGTTAATGATTATAATACTAAGGTTATACAACATTAATATACCAAAGTGAACTTTCCTAGCTACTACCAATAAACAAATGAAAAATGATATTAAAAACACAATTGGAGCTAGGTAGTGGTGGCACACACCTTTAATCCCGGCACTTGGGAGGCAGAGGCAGGCTGATTTCTGAGTCTGAGGCCAGCCTGGTCTACAGAGTGAGTTCCTGAACAGACAGGGCTACACAGAGAAACCCTGTCTTGAAAAACCAAAATACAAAACAAAACAAACAAAAAAAGCCAAAAGAAAAAAAAAACCCACAACTATACGTACATCAACACAACAATACAGCCATTCCATAAAGGAGCATTTTATCAACAAATTAGGAGGTTTCCATGGGATCACAGCCTCCAATAGGATCACTGATGCTTCAGCTCACCAAGGTATACTCTATGATGTCTGTCCAATGAAGAAATCATCAATTCATTTTTCAGAATTTATTCCCACAGTTAAGTGACATACAATTGTAAATAAGCATTTACATGAAAATCTAACAACCTATACAAGATCTTTATAAGCAAAACTAGAAAAATCTAGTGAGAGAAATCATAAAATATCTAAATAATGAAGATATGTTTTATATTCATGTGCAGAGATAATTGATATTGTTAAAACATCATTTCTTCATAAATTACTCTATAATGAAACAAACCATATCAAAATCCCAACGAGTTACTTTCTGGACATTAGAACTTAAAACATGTCTACATGTGGATACCCAAGAGATAAATAAATCAACATAACACAACTAATAGTCCAGAAATAGACTATTTAAATATAATCAACTGACCTTTGGGAAAGGAGCAAAGGTGACGTAATTAAAATGAAAAAATAAAGCCATATAATGATCTTAATGCTCTGTCTGTCTGTCTGTCCTGCCGGTATGGGCATGTGAGGCCAGACGCTGATACTCTATCACTCTCTACTTCAACATTGGAGAACAGTATATCACTGAACTGAAAGCTGACACATTAGCTAACGGCCATCAATCTTGGGATCTGCCCGTCTGTGTCTTATAGGCTTGTAAGTCACACCTGGCCTTTTTTATATGAGTTCTGGGGATTTGCACTCAGCTCCTGTACTTGTGTGGTATGTTCTGTATCCACTGAGCCTTCTCCATTGAATCATATGGTAACCTTTCTCCACAATTATCCATAATAGATCACTGAACTAATATTAAGATGCAAAACTACCAAGATTCTAGGTGCTCTTGTAGTTGGCACTGAGTTTGTAACCACCAAAACTGACTCATGACATACAAAAATAGGTCAAGTATATTTCACTAAAATGAAAGCTTTTGTTCTATAAAATGTATTGTTTTTAAGAATCAAAAGCTATAGACTAAGAGACTTTCTTTGCAAGACACTTATCTTGATTAAAAAAACATCTATCATACACAAGATTTTCATAAACTTCACTAAGAAAACAACATAGTTAAAAAGATATTATGGGGGGCTGGCGAGATAGCTCAGTGGGTAAGAGCACTGACTGCTCTTCTGAAGGTCCTGAGTTGGGATCCCAGCAACCACATGGTGGCTCACAACCACCCCATAATGAAATTGGACGCCCTCTTTTGGTGTGTCTGAAGACAGCTACAGTGAATTACACCGGAGGGAACGGGGCTGGGAGCGAACAGGGCGGAGCAAGCAGGGACAGCAGAGATCCTGAGTCCAATTCCCAGCAGCCACACACATGATGGCTCATGGCCATCTGTACAGCTGCAGTGTACTCATACACATAAAATAAATAAAATAAATCTTTAAAAGAAAAAGAGAGAGAGATTATGAGACACCTCATCAAAGCAGATACACAGTGAGGGCAAGGCACTGCATGTTCTAATCCTCAGATCTTAGGAGGCAGAGTTCAAGCCAGCCTCATTGGCATGTCCAGTTGCAGACCATCCAGGATTATATAGTAGGATCCTATAGTTTCAAACAATACAATGACAACAACCTGATGATAATCAGCACATACAAAAAGTGGTCCACACCATGTATCAGTTGAAAAATCACAAATTAAAATTAAAATAGTGAATGGCAGATCTACTAGAATAGCTGAGTTTCACCAACCTGGTCTACATAGTGAATTCTAGGCCAACCAGAGCTACATAAAGAGACTCTGTCTCAAAAAAAACAAAAACAAAAACAAAACAAAACAGCTAAATTTCAAAACCCTGGTAACACCAAATGCTGGCATGGATGGAAGAGCACTCATCGCTGGACTGCGGAAAGGTAGCCAATTAGGAGGATGTGTGGCTGGTTCTTACAAAGCTAACAGGGAATGACTATGTGTCTGAACTACAAGCTTAATGTCTACACAAAAACATGTAAAAATATTGAAGAAAATATAAGTAAACAAGCAAAACACCTGTAAGATACTATGGTCTGGGTTGTGTCTGGCAGTGCACCCCTTCAACCCCAGCATTTAAGAGGCAGAGTCAGTGCATTCCAGACCAGCCTGGTCTACATACTGAGTACCTGACCAATATGCTAAATAATGACACTGTCTCAAAGTTAAAAATAGCAAAAACAAAAACCAACCTATTTCATGCCCATCAATAGAAGTTATTATTACCAGATAAAAAGAAAGCAGCAAGAATTGGCAAGCTGTGGCTAAATTTGTTCACTGTAGCACTATGGAAAACAGTGTATCCTCCCCTCAAAATGTTAAAATGAAGTTACTACAGTACCCAATAACTTCATCTCAGTATATAACCAAAGACACTGAAAGCAGGAATTCAAAGATATAGTCGCACACTCAACAATTATAGCAGCATTACTCACAAATAGCCAAAAGATGGAAACAATTCCAGTATCTATTGATAGCTAAGTGCCTAAACACAATGTGGTAAATATACACACAGCAGAACATCTACTCTAAGGAAGCTGACTCTGGAAGCACATAATACAAAATTGATGAACCTGGAAGATATTACAGGAGTGAAATAAAGCAGTTACAAAGGAAAGCACCTGTGTGTTTCTAGATGCATCAAAACCCATAGGGAAAACAGTGGCCACCAAAAGCTGGCAGGCTGAGAAGAGGAGAGAAAGGTCAGGTAATGAGTCAGAGTTCCCACTGGGATTATGAAAAGTTCAGAAGAGGACAACAGTGACAGTGGTGGCTGTTTGTCACAATAATGTAAACAAACAGGATGCTAATGACTTGAAACAGATCCTTCACTTTCTATATGAATATTTTATCCAATGACAGAGACCACCCTGGTGGTGCACTTCTGAAGCCTAAGGCTGAGAAAAGAGAATGGCACATTCGAAGCCAGCCTGGGCTATACACCTGTCAAAAGGAAAGAGGATAGCTTGAAAGGACTGGTGAACCTGAGTTTATCCTGAGAAAGAAAAAGGCTCACTAGAGGTTTTCAAAGTTGTAGACTTGTAACTTTGCCTAGAGAAAGTCTCTTCACATATGCATGTAGAAATACTATGTCTGTATATATTAACCACTCATTTCGCAAAATTTTAGAAGTCCAGATTGAGCTGCTGAACTTCACAATAATTATTCATTTGTACTGCATCATGAAGCAAACTTTCCAAAATTATACACTTTTGAAAAAAAATCATACACTTTTTAGAAACTTCTAGTGTCTGTGTAACACAAAATATGGTCATGCTTTTTGTGACCATATGTCCCACCAATTGCCACCCTTACTAGTTTTTAGACCTTGAGCTGGTACCAGTGTTCGCCACATTTTGCATAGAAATAGTTGCTAATGTTGAATCTTTCTTAATAGATTTATAGTATAAGCAAACACATGAGGGCAATTACTCTTACAATATACTTACAAACACTGTCATGAACAGAACAGAGAGAAAGCAGACCTAGGCAAATCAAGTCCCACTAGTCAAATATGTTCTCTAGTAGGTAGTTTAAGTTACCTACTTCACATTTCAGCATCAAAATAATTTTCATAAATATAAAACAAAAAAATTTATTCATAACAAGCAAAATTAACCAATTTTTAAATATTTATTTTCATTGGCACATAAAAATAAAGAAATATTTATATTTTAAAATATTCTAAACAAATTTCAAAAATAGGAAAAGCAAAGTTTCACAAGAGATTTTTTGTAGGGGGGGTGGCACTGGAGAAAAACACAGACTTAAGGTGACAAAGACAGACAGAACATTTAGCAGACTCCACATGTTGATATCACAAATAATATAAATTTGGCACAGCATGCCTGAAAACTATGATGATAGATTTGTATTTAAGACTCTAAGTAAAATTCCTAAACTTTGTCAAAAAAATTGAAAGCATTTTTCCCCTCTAAACCATAAATAGATTACTATCTACTTCTCTTTTCTTAAAATACTAAAAACTTGGAGACTTCAATGTACACTCTCACCAATGGACAGGTCATCCAAACAAAAACTAAACAAAGAAATATTCGAGATAACCCTGTCTGAAAAAAACCAAAAAAAAAGAAAAGAAAAAGAAATATTCGAGTTAACAGAGGTTATAAACCAAATGGACCTATCAGATAACTACAGAATATTTCTCTCTCTCTCTCTCTCTCTCTCTCTCTCTCTCTCTCTCTCTCTCTCTCTCTCTCTCTCACACACACACACACACACACACACACACACACACAAAACTAAAAATTTGGGCTTTTATGAAGTATTTTTTAAAATTTAAACTTTATTATAAATTATCTTTGTAAATCCTTTTTGCCTCTTTTGATACTAGGCAAAGGATGCACTTTCCAACTCCCTTCAGGAGGTAGCAATGTGAACTGTCTCTGGTACTATAATAATTACACAGCACCTTGTTTAATAGTCAAATCTTCCTCATATGCAGTTGCATGCTCTAAACAGTAACCTCCTTTTGCAGGGGAATTCCAATGAATACAGGCCTTGACATTTTTACTACTTTTCATTTATGTAGGAAGAGTGTGTATATGTGTGGATGTGATATCCCTATTTGTTTGTGTGGAGGGCCAGACAGATTGTCAACTGTTACTCTCTACCTTACGTTTTGAGACAGGGTCTCTGGCTTGGATCTTGGTACCTATCAGTTAGGTTAGGCTCAGATTTTCTGTCTCCACCATCTCAGCCTGGGATTACAGACACAAGGTAAAAGAGTTGGGTCTTACATGGGTGCCGGGGATCTGAACTCAGATCCTCATGTTTGTATGGAAGTACTTCATACAAACCCTTCCATTCTCCTTCAATGTCTTGGCAACTTCCAAGAATTGTCTTTGTCAGTCATAACTAGAAGTTTCCCATCATGCTGATTTGATAACTCGGTTTGAGCATCTTTTCAGGGAGGACACAAACTGGTGACTTTTTAAAAACATTTATTTTTATTTTATGTGTATAAGTGTTTGCATGTATGTATGTGTTCTATGTGTATGTTTGATGTCTGAGGAGGCTAGAAAACTGTTAACCACCAAGTGGGTGCTGGCAATGGAGCCTAAGTCTTCTGCAAGAGCAGTCAGAAGTGCTCTTCATCTCTGAGCCATCCTTCCAGCCCTGCAGGCTTCTGGTTTTGAACAGAGTACAGTTCTGAAGAGGATATTCCTATTTTCAAAAACTCTTTAAATTTCTTTATTGTGCAGAGGAATAAGCTCACCCCCCCTTATTTTCTAGAACTGTCTTCCAACTTTTACTTACTTTAGACAGATTTAAGTCTGTCTAAATAGGAAAATATTCACTAAGAGATGTAAGAATTCCCTTTCAAGAAGTTCACTGAGAACACACAATCTAGGCACATTTTCCTGCCAGTCCTGTCCTAAAGTCTAAAAGTTCCTTCAGCATTCTCAATCTACTTTAGGATTTTACTTGGCATTCTTTTAAAGGTCAAACAAACTGTTTTTACGAAATGAAGAACTGGCAAGTTTTTGTTGGAATACTTGTCTTGGGTTTATAGTTGTAGTAGATGGAGTGTGTTTCTAACATCTTCTTCCAATATGAGACCACAATCTTCAAGCTCACTGATGCCACTTGGACACATAAATGCAGAATATCAATGTCGTCAGGTAGTGTACTGGTCTTTAATTCTTTTTATCCATATTTCATTTGAACTACTAAGTATTTGTTGCAGGTGTTGATCTTACTTGTCATCCAGGGGCTTGCTTTTCGTTTCAAGTTTTACAATCCTAGGGCTCACAATTGGCAACTCGAAGACTTGGTAGCCTTTCACGGTGTGCTATCTAGTTTTGTTGCCACTGATGTTGTTAATTTGACACAAGCAAGGGTCAATTAAGAAAATGGCCGACTGTACAAGCCCATAGCATGCTGGTAGGATTTGCTGAAGGAGGTGGAAACAGGAGATATCTATAAGTTCAAGGCCAGCCTGGGCAAGCTCCTGAATAGCTAGGGCTACAGAAAGACCCTGTCTCAATAAATAAACAAACAAACACCTCCAAAAGATTGGCCTGCAGTCAAGCCTGTGAGACATTTTCTTGATTAATGATTGATGTAGAAGGGCCCAGTCCATTGAGAATGGTGCTGGTGCTGCCCCTGAACAGGTGGTCCTGGGGTATATAAAAAAGCATGCTGACAGCCAGGAGAAGCAAACAGGAAGCAACACTCCCCATGGCTACTTCCTCAATTCCTGCCTCCAAAGTTCTGCCTATAATCCCCTCAGTGACTGAGTTGTCCACTGAAAGTTGTAAGCTGAAATAAACCCTTTCTTCTCAAAGTTGCTTTTGGTCATGATGGCATATTATAGCAGTAGAAACCCTAACTGAGATACATGACTTTTAAATCAATCCATACAAAAAGAACCTACCAAACATGCAGGAACCTTGTCTTCCACTGTCATCGGGTTTTACTACTTTAAGTTCATAATAAACAGGATTATAATTAAAATCATATTTCATTTTAACAAGAAAAAAAGGTTTTCTTCTTTACAACTCTCTGAGTGGCAAGGGTGTGCTGAAAGCTGTCACTAGGCTAAAGTGGCCAAGCAATACAGCTGCAAGGCTGTGGGCAGAGTTCACCTCAGGTGAACAAAGAGCAGTAAAGGAGATAACCAGGCAGCTACTCCACAGACCTACCCAACATCAAAATCTAACTCAGCTCCAAGGATGTGGCTCCGTGATAGAGCCCTGATTTGATCTCCAGCAGTTGGGGGCTAGGGGTATACCTTTAATTCAGCGAGAATAGGATTATTTAAAGAGCTATGTAACATCTTTTACCAAAATATACTAATCAACTATGCATAATCCTATATACTCAACATAAGGCTGTAGGTCATTTCATTTTGCCCAAGCATCTGGTGAGATTGTACTGCCTTACTAGCTTCGTAGTTAGCTATGGGCATGTGATTTATATTATCAGTGAAATGTACGAGAAAGTGACAATAACACAAGTTTTAAATCTACACATGATTGTCTTGTCTTTTTCCTCTGTCACAGTAATCAAAAGTTTGTCCACAAATGAGGACATACAAAATAAAGAGTTACTAGCTGTCCCATAAGGGCACACAATATGAACAAGATATAAATCTTTATTAATTTTAAATCACAGATCCTGACAGCTACAGCTTGATTAGCAACTGTCTGTTAATAATACCACTCTAGATAATGCTACATGAGAACTCAAGTTGTATGGTATCTGCTATATATTGACTGAAGTTCAGTGAGATATTTTGAGAGTTTACTATTTTCAATTGAATCAAGATGTCACATTTTACAAAGCTTCATTTTGGTCTTAAGGGCAGCATAATGTTGAGTCTTCCAAGCTCAAGACACTAAAAAACACTAGATAGCTGTTTCATGAAACTACTAAAACTACTGTTACATTTTGCAAAGCATATCTGCTAAATTAAAAGCTACATAAACCTATGCATGTATCAGCAACTCTAAGTATTCCCACTTGCTGCTAGTTTTCCTTGCATTAGGAGCTTTGGATTTAGAACATCTCCGTGTCTGCAACACAGACTACCGAGATTATGTTTGCATCATAAATATATTTGCACCAAACAGACTACAACTAATATGCTGAAAGGTAAGAAATGCTTTTTGAACACACTACATTATCATTTGAGCAACATTACATTATCAACGACATTCCATCAAAGATAAAGCTAGTTAATAGGTATTATTTATTTAGTCTTTAGATCAAAGATGAAGTGTCTGTCCTTCAGCAAAATCTGGCACTCTTGAACAAACCATTTTACAAAAGTTGATCACATGATTAAAATTAATAAATATATGTTTAAAATACCATTACTTTCCTCTTTTTTAAAACAAACTGGAAAACAATCACGTAGTGACTATAACTTAAGAACTGGTCAGACTTGCCTGGTGGTGGTGGTGCATACCTTTAATATCAGCACTTGGGAAGCAGAGGCAGGTGGAGCTCTCTGAGCTGGAGGCTAGCCTGGTCTATAGAGCAAGTTCCAGGATAGCCAGGGCTACACAGAGAAACCCTGTTTTGGGTCGTGGGGGAGAGTTAGTTAGACCTATGCTAGATTTCTTCCAGATCTGCCACTTAACAGCAAAATTATTTTGAAAACAATTATTTCAAAGTAATTTAAACATGTCAATTTCCTCCTCTGTAAAGACAGAATTAATAATAACTCATAGAGCTATTTATAGAATTAAATAGCATGCTAAGTAATGGTATGTAATGCATGGCATAGAGAAACAAATGTTCCTTTCTTTCTGTTTAGTAACAAGCAAGGCTAATCCAGGAGGGAAAGAAAATCCTACAAAATAAGTATCTTTCCACACTCTGCTTAAATAAATGCAGACAACTGACTTTTCTTTATTTCCTCTCACCAACTATAAGTATGACCATATCCATCGCTGTCTCTACCTTCATTCCTTTCCACCTGGGCCAGGACAACAATCCCTTAAGTCCACCGCCTATCTCTAGTCTTTGTCAATGTATCTTACTACTTAGGTAATTATGTTCAACTATATTAGTCTTTGCTTAGAACTCTTCATTAATATATCTTTTTTCTTTTTTGATCCTCCTATCTCTACATACCCACTCCAAGGAACTGCAGGGTGTACACCTAATTTTATGCAGTGTCACTGAGGACAAGAACCCAAGACCGCCTACCTCCTAGTAAGCACTGTAGCCAGTGAGCTATGACCTCAGCCTTATCATTTGTCTGCTAAAACTTAAGTAGAGACAAGAATACCAAGATATCTGTAGTTATTTCAAACGGTTTAGAGAAAAGGAATATATGTGAATGTGTGTAAAGTAAGTGAGGTAATTAGTTAGTTTGATACAGTCAATCGTACAAGATTCATTACACAATATAGAACTCTGTTACTCACAACATTACACTGAAAACACTATTAATGGCATTTTCACCTATGGCATATAGATACTGTCTGTGAGAATAATTAAATGAGACCACGTTCATAAACCCTTATTTAGTGGCTGGGTACCTGGTATAAATGTTAGCTAGTCCAGCTGTTGCATAAGAAATAATTCTTCAGTATTAACAGTGCCATCTAATACAAGTTAATTTCAAACCATACTCTTAACAATGGATTAACCCTCCTCAGAACTATTTATGACTATGAACTTCAAATACCATTCATTGAAACACACCAAAAGAACTTTTTCACTGGTATAAATCAAGACTGAAATGAATAATACTTGAAATATACATGGCTAGGAAAACCACCCAGGCATTACTAAACAAAGTTTTACAACTTAGCAACCTCTGCAGCACACAGAAAGCCAATGTTTAGAGCTTCTTTTGGACCAAAGAAGGAAATTTTACCCTTGAGAAAGACATTGGTCTCTAAGCTGCCCAGTCCTTGAATTTAACTGCTGATTTTATTTAGTTTTCATGTGCCAATATTTTTATCATAGAGCCTCTGAACCACATATTCACAAGGTGACTTAGTTAGGGTTTTACTGCTGTGAACAGACATCATGACCAAGGCAACTCTTATAAGGACAACATTTAATTGGGGCTGGCTTACAGGTTCAGAGGTTCAGTCCATTATCAAGTTAGGAGTATGACAGCATCTAGGCAGGCATGGTGCAGGAGGAGCTGAGAGTTCTACATCTTCATCTGAAGGCTGCTAGGAGAAGACTGGGTTCCAGGCAGCCAGGAAAAGGGTCTTAAGCCCAGGCTAACAGTGATAGAATTCCTCCAACAAGACCAGATCTACTCCAAGGTCACATCCCCAAATAGAGCAACTCCCTGAGCCAAACATATTCAAACTACCACATTCCACTCCCTGGTCCCCATAGGCTTCTTCCAACATATGAGTCTATGGGAGCCACACCAAAACATAGCATAATGCAAAATATATTTAGTCCACCTTCAAGAGTTCCCATAATCTACAGAAGTCTCAACAATGTTAAAAGTCCAAGGTTCAGCTCTTCTGAGATTCATGCAATCACTGAACTAGAACAAAGCAAGACAGGAAACCAGCTGGGCAAACTCCAAACTCTCCATCTCCATGTCTGATGTCAAAGTGGTCTTCAGATCTCTGACTCCTTTTTCATCTTTGTTGACTATAACCAACTTCTCTCTCCTGGGCTGATTCTACTCCATTAGCAGCTTTCCTCAGCAGATATCCTACAGCTCTGACATCTCGAACATCTTTGGGTCTCTAGGGTAACTTCAACTTTACAGCTTCTTGTTCCAGTGTCTGGGATCCACACATGATCTTCTGGGCTCCTCCAAAGGGCTTGGATCACATCTCCAGCTTTGCCCTCTATTGCACTCCAGGCTCCGGCTGACTCCAACTGCTCTGTTCTTGGTGATGATCTTATAGTACTGGCATCTCCAATACACTGGGATCTTCTGCTGCAACTCAGCTTCACCATTAGCCTCTCATTGGCTCTCTTCATGGGGTCAAGCCTCAACTTCTTTACATGACCCCTTCAGCCACATTCTTTACCAAAATACCACAGAAACATACTAGTAATCCCAGCATGTGAGAAACTGAAGCAAGAGGATCTCTACCTATATAATAAGTTCAAGGGCAGTCATGGCTACTTACTAGCAAGACCCTATTTTTTCAATGTATGAAGTGATGGTAATCCCAGCTGAATTTATCCATCATGAATTGAAACATCTACAATGTCTTAAACAAAATGCTAGACCCAGTAGCTAGCCATCAAATTTTTAGTTACTGAATACACACATACACACACACATACATACACATACAAAGACACACACACGTACACGTACACACACACACACACACACACACACACATATACACACACACACTAACTTCACTACCATGGGTTTGAATGCTCATAGAAATTTTCAATGATACAGATACATACAAGATGTTTTCAAGGCACAAAGTGGGAGCATACACACTGGAGCATGGTTGCTATGCAGGATGCATTAAGACTGTCAGAGAAGCTTACTTAATAAAACTACTCTGTCAGATATTTTTGATTTCTCTGCGCATCCAATGCCCAAGTCTAAGACAATTTAAAAACACTTAGTATCTTTTCTCTTTGGATCATTCATATATTTAGCACCTATTACAAGCAAAATAGTCATGTAGATAATGAGAACACTTTCCATAAATTTTTAATGTTCATATAGCAACAACAGATTTTGGCTGAAATTATAAAGTGAACACCCATTAAATTTTTATCTTCCCTGATATGTCCAGTGATGCTTTTTACTCTGTCTTTTCTCAAATTCTAACAAACTAACACAGAAAATGTAACAGTATATATGAAATTCTCATATACCTTAAAGTCCTAGGATATTACCTTTCAACTGCTTATATGAGTAAAATAAATACAAATGAAAAAAAATCAAGTAGATGAGATTATATGGCCTGCTAAATGTCATCTAGAAGAACTTATAAATGTTCAATCTCAAAAGTTTATTATGTAGTCTGCTGTCTAAAGTCTATTTAATACAGCTATGAGAGCTATTCATCATTAAAAAGAATACTAGTTCACTACTGGGAACTTCAGTCCTAATACATTTTCACTTTTATGAAATCCTGTAAAACTATCCTGTAAAAATCCAAATCACACAAAAAGCTTTCCGACAGAATGTCTACTTAATTCATGCTAGTAAATACTATTTTAAGCCTACATTTATAGGGTGTGGTAGCAAATACCTATAACCCAAGCACTTGGGAGGCAAAGGCAGAAGTATCATAACAAGTTCAAGGTCAGGCTGAGCTAAATGCTGACCAGTCAGCACTATAGAACAGATCATCAGAAAAGGAAAAAAGAAAAGATAAAATTTGCAATATGACTATTCAATAATATAGAAAAAGCAATATGGGCTGTTAAACTAAACACTATCTTTTTTAGGCAATCTATGATATTAGTATTCATAATGGTTATATTTGAAGAATACTAAAATAGTGGCCAGAGAGATGGCTCGGTAACTAAGAGTACTTGTTATTGAAGAGGACCAGGTTCAATTCTCAGCACCCACATGCAGCTCACAGCCATCTACAACTCCAATTCCAGGGACTCTGATGCCCTCTTCCGACCTTTGTGAGCACCAGGCACACAAGTGGAATACATACATATATGCAGGCAAAAAAGCACAAATAAAATAAAATAAAATGAAATAAAATAAAATAAAATAAATATGTCTTAAAGAAAAACATACCCCAAATGCTATCCTGCTTTTTGGAAATACAGCTGAGCAATATTTTTAAAATTTCTACACCATTCCATAATCTAGTGACTCCACAGGTATACCCTGAAAATACACAGGTAGTTAACAAAACAGTCCCAGATGTCTATGATCTTAAGTTTAGAAGGATATGGACAAATAACAGACTATCACAATGAGACACGGGAGTACAAACATCTGAAACTAAAAATGCTCTCAAAATTTCAAACTATTTGAACACTAGCATGATATCATGAATGGAAAGCTCTACACTATAATGTTATGTGTGTAAGAAGCAAACTGAATTTTATATTAGACTAGGTCCTACCCCCAAGATACCTCTCGTGTATATATATGTATATACACACACACAAATATTACTTAAAAGGTTTTGCAAAGATTTCAAAATTTAAAAACCCAACTATAAACTCTCAGATAGGAATATTTAGCTTATGCTGAACACTGGAGTATGCCAGTAGGAATCCAAGTCCACACAGACTAGCACTTATTCTAAACTTTGAATTTAAGGAAATCAGTGACAAAACTGCTACCTGGGGATGAACAGGAGCACTGTGAGCAAATGGGACGAGGCAGGACAGAGGCACAGGAGCCTCAGACAAGTATGCAGAATGACAAACTTTAATTATAGAAGAAAGAAGAACTATGGAATTATAGGTAACTTAGAATTACCAAAATAGTATTAGCTACTAATAATATTAAATAGTATTAATAGTAATCAAATAGTATTAATCTATGCCTATAGACTGGGCCAGGAGGAAGCTGTTAAGAATGCAGATACCACTGAGTACGGTTGAGTTGCCTATTACCACAGCCCATGGGAGGCTAAGGCTGGAATACTGTAAATTTGAGGTCAGCTTGGGCCACATAAGAAATCTGGCCCAATCTGGACTGTATAACCAATTCCTATTTTTAAAAAGGGGGAGGAGATGAACGTCCAGGAATGAACAGAAGAACAAAAGATGAGAGCAGAGAATATGAAGGATCCCATAACACACTGAGAAGTCTGAACTTAATCTTGTATGTAACCTGAAATAAAAATAAAACTTCAAATGCAGACCAGTTGGAAACTGAATGACATGTTTCTAAGATTCATATGAAAAATGGGAGCTAAACTGGAAAAAAATAAATAAGTGACTAGGAGCTGGAGAAATGGCTTCAAAGGTAAAAGGTAAAGGACATGTACATTGTGCCTGATGACCTGAACTCAATCCCTGGGACTCAAATGATGGAAAAGAACTGACTTCTGCAAGCGGTCCTCTGACCTTGGTACATAAGCTATGGCACAAGTGTGTTCACACCCACATATATACACAAATTAAATACATGTAATTGTATTTAATGTAAGCACTTAGTGATGAATAAATAAGGCCTAAGAGAAAGGAGATAGGAATGAAACAAGTTTCTAGCTCAGAAACCATTCAGACTCTAATGAAAGTAATTAGGAAGGAAAGGCAGGGGAGTAATGAAGGGTTATGATCAACATCACACTGTTTCAACTCAAGCGAGATCAAGATGTCCATGGAAGGTCCTGTGTAGAGGAATTTTAATCCAGCAACAAAGCTGCTCTGGCAAGGGATCACATCCAAAGACCTTCTAGGTCTGTGTGATCTGGCTGGAATACAGACATGCCCTTATTAAAGTACACACCTTTAACTCCTCTGGCTGGAATAAGGACTCGCCCTTGATGCTTACCTTTAATCCCAAACAATAAAGGTGTAGTTAGTTTGTTGAAGGAAGCACACATGCTTGAAAGTCAAATCTAACTGAGGGACAAAGTGATGAATTAGAGAGTTGACAGGATGACTCAGAGATAGGATATGCCCAATTCTCAAGAACAGACAAGAAAGAAAGGTGACTTAAGAGAACAGTACAAGGTGGCTGGGAGAGAAGGCATTGGGACAGTTTTACAGAGACAGGATGCAGATAAAGACAGAATGAGCCAGAGAATGAGAAGGATCCAGAAGATTAGAACAGACTGCCAGAGTTAGTTTGAGGCCAAGCAGAACAATTCAGGCAGAAGCCAAGAGAAGCCAGATTGAATCAGTCATTTTAGAGAGGAATTTAGGCCAGAACAGTTAGATTAAAGCAGCCAACCAGAGTTCAGAAAGCTAGAAAGGCTGAGTTTATTTAACAGTAAGTCTCTAAGACAACAATTACATCTGGTAAATAAAAGTTACATTTACCATCCTTAACAGATGTGTCCAGAATTCTAGGAAGATACAGACCCACAGGGGAAGTAGAGAGAAAGTCTACAATCTGCGTTAAGTATAAAATAACCAAGTTAGGCTTTAACTCTTTACCAAGGGCTTTCCAATGGAGACCCATGTTCCTACAAATCACTGTTTATCTGGTTACATACTAAATAAATGATCACTAAGTAAATTAACGTGATTCCTGTGTTAAATGTTTTAAAAATACTGTCAGCTGCCCTGTGTGAGTTGAGTCTTTAGTACAAGATGGTAAAAAAGTCATGGTATAGGACATGCCATGGTATTCATAAACACACAACTATGGTTGCCTGCATGGGATCTCCACAAGATCAGGCCCATAAATATTCAGTTACTGGGGGGTGGGGGGGTCACTCACGAGGCTCCATCCAGAAAAGCTAATACAGTCTAGGACTGCTGGGAGGAAAGAAGCCATTGTCTTTAGTGACATAATCACTGGTGAGTTACCCTGGTTAAACCCAGTGGATCACAAAACAAAAACAAAGACATGAGAATGGGATGGAGATAAAGGGGTGGAAGAGGATAAAAGGTGTGAAAGAATGTGACTAGAATGTATTATATACATGAAGCTGTCAAAGAATAAATAACGATTTTTTTTTTAAGTCATAGTAAAGAGCTGGTGATAAAGCTCAGTAGACAAGTACTTGCTTACCATGCACAAGGCATTGTACCTTTCAATATCTACACCTATACCGAGAGAGAGAGAGAGAGAGAGAGAGAGAGAGAGAGAGAGAGAGAGAGAGAGAGGATATGAGGAGGGAGGGAAGGAGGAAGAGAAAGAAGCCATGGTAGATAATAGAAAGTCTATTAGTTTCCTATACAAGCTGTACCAAATTATCAAACAATTGGTGGACTAAGACAATATATATTCATTCTTACAGAGTCTGTTCCTAATCTAGATTTCTGTTGGTATATGACTGCATTACTCCACCTCTGTTTCCAACTCTACACTGTCTCTTTAGACTCCTCTGATCACTGTGCTAACATTAGGACCACCAAAACAATTTCCCTTGTCAACATGGGTGGTATGGTAACATCACTAGGTTGCAAGGATTAGCATATGGACCCAACTAGAGGAGTTCATTATTCAACCTGACAGTATACAAAGAATAAAGGTACTTTAATAGTTATTTTTATTATTTTTATTAGTGTGTGTGTGTGTATGTGAGAGAGAGAGAGAGAGAGAGATGAGAGAGAATATAAGTGCATGTGTGGATATTAGATGACAACTCAGCAGTTGCTCCCACCTTTATGTAGGTTCTAGGACCAACCTCAGGCTGTCTGGCTTGTGCAGCAGGTGCTTCACCCACTCAGTCATCTAGCCAACTCAAACTTTCTAGTCCTTAAATTCAGCAGTGAGTCCATAAGAATTCATTTCCTAACATATTTATGTGCATATATATAAAATTTAAAGCATTTTTAAGACATAGCTGCAGCCAAAGAGATGGCTCAGCAGTAAAACTGCTTTCCTGTACAAGCCTGATGACCTGAGTTCAGTCTCCAAACAAGAAAACTACATTTGGCTTTTCTTATTCCTTAGCTATTTTGGTAGCTGCTATTGGTTAGAGCTGTCCTGCACCTAAGGCAGGAAGACAGTGGCTACAAAGAAGATGAAAAGCTCTCTGGAGTCAATCAAGTTGCTATGAGAAGTAAAAACTATGTACTGTGCTGGTATACAGGCAGACTCTGAAATGATAAGACAGGGCAAACTGGTTATCTTCACCAACAACACTCTCCAGTTTGAAGAAAATCCAAACAGAATGCTGTGACATGTTGGCCAAAACTGGTGTCCATCTCTATAGTGGCAATGATATTAAATGGGAATTCTCCAGAGTACACAGACTGGCTCTCATGGCCCTGGGTGACTGCAATACCATTGCAAGCACGCCAGAACAGTCTGGTAAAAAGTAAGCCATGCAAGCTTTTCTTTAATAAAACTTGTCAACGCTTGTCTTTAAACAAACAATAAAAACAAAACCAAACCACACATTTGCAAGTCTGGTATAGTAGTGTATGCCTTTAATTCCAGCACAGGATAGGAAGAGGCAGGCAGATCTTAGTGGCTCCACACTAGCCAGGGCAAGACAGTGACACACTATCTCAAAACAAACACAAACCACAGGAGAAGCATCACACATCTCTAATCACAGCACTTCTGTGGCAACATGAGAAGGAAGACAGGAGAATGTCCCAGAAGCTTGAGGGATAGCTAGCCTGGGGTATGAAATACGACAACAGAATGCATGCAGTGGTCAGAGGACAATTTTCAGGAGTCGATTCTCTTCTGTTTCCACCTTATTGAGGCATGAAGAACAGATTTCATAGGGGACTGGCTAGAGAGGTGGCTCAGTGGTTATGAGCTTGTACTGCTCTCCAGAGGATTCATTCGGGTTCAGGCACCAGCACCTGGGTCAGGTGGGTCACAGCTGCCTATACCTCAGCTCTAGGGAACTTCTGAGCATATAGTCTGAAATACTTTCTCTGCCTCATTTCCCAGCTCTAGCATGTGAAGTCCTTTTATCTGCCCACTAGAGTTGAGAAACAACTGCGTAAAAAGTTGATGATATGAAGACTTTTTAAGGCAATTTAGATCATTTAAATCCATTCAGGTATGCTAAAATTCAAGAAATATTGTAATTAGCTTTTAAGATAAGTCATCCAATGACAGCGGATCCAGGGCAACTTCTAGTAAACATACTCAACTTGTCTCTTCCACTGAATGTGATGAGGAGGAGGAGACGAGGAGAGGGAAGAGGAAGGAGAGGAGGGAGGAGGAGAGAGAGAAGAGGAAGAAGAGAGAGAAGAAGAAGAATGTGGACAGGGTGCATACAGCAGGCAGAACAGGAAAAGCCCCAGCCCTGGGAGCATCATTTAAACAACTATGAGTCTACCTTACCCACCTCAGAGCTCCAAGCCTAGGCATCACATAGCTAACAACAGAAATAAGCACTTCTGTAGTCATTTGCCCCAAGATACAAAAAAGAAAAGTAATGCTCAGAGATTGTAAAAGCCACTATTTACTTTCTCTGTCATATACCTGGCAGCAATCTTAGGTATATGATGGTTCTAAAGGGGTGGGCTCATGTAATACCCACTACTTTTAGTTTGCTTCCTTCCTTTTTGTTAGATCCCTTAGTTCCTGGCTGACTCCCATGCAACTGTGGGAGCAGACCACAAGGCCAGACCAGCAGAGTCACAAGTTTTAGTGTGGACACTGAAAAAGGAAGTTCTATGGAGCTGGGTTTTCAGGAAATAGTAAAATAATATTTGGAAATCAAAAGAGCTTTTCTACTTTTCTCATTTGCTTTGCAGTGCTGGTGGTAGAGGCCAGGGACTCACACACCAGGCACACAATCCTCCTAGATCCTTCATCCTCAGCCCAACAAAACACTTTAAATAATTCACAGATAAAAAAGCAAGTCTCGGGGGAAATAAGATGTTTGAGAGAGAAATAGAAATGATGTAAGAAGAGTACTCAGGTATGAAATGCTCAAAAAAGAATAAAAGGTGTTTTAAACAAAATAAAGTATAACATATAAAAATATGTAAAATAAAATTACAGTAATTCAAAAGAAAGAGAGGAAGACAGACAATCCCCAGCTCTTTTCCTCTCAGCATCATCTTGATACAAATCCAAGGATTTGTCAAGAGGGGTCAAGAAAGGAAACTAGTGCTGGGTAGACAGCTCAGGAGGAACTTCAAGCATACAGAGGCCCTGGATTCACTCCCTCTAAAAGTGAAACACAAAATTTCCCAACCTGTGAGTAAGAAAGGAGCTCTCAGGGTTTCTATTGCTGTGACAAAACACCATGACCAAATAGCAAATTGGGTCAGCTTATACTTCCACATCATTGTTCATCATTGAAGGAAGTCAGGACAGGAACTCAAACAGAGCAGAAACCTGAAGGCTGGGGCTGATGTAGAAGCCATGGGTGTGTGGGGGGCAGTGGGGGGTGGGGATGTTGCTGCTTACTGTCTTGCTCCCTATGGCTTGCTTAGCCTGCTTTCTTATAGAACCGAGGACCAGCAGCCCTGGGATGACCCAATCCACAATCAGCTGAGCCCTCCCCCATCAATAACTAATTTAAAAAATGCACTACAGCTGGATCTTATGGAGGCATTTTCTCAACTAAGGTTCTGTCCATTCTGAGAATTCTAGTTTGTGTGTCAAGATGACAGAAATCTAACCAGCCTGGGGAAATGGCTAATAAACATGTATGAACTTTTATTTTATAGAATGTACTGTTAAGAAATGAAAAAGGGGTTGAAGAGTCAGCTCAGTGCTAACGAACACCTGTTTCTCTTGAAGAGGACTCAGGTTCTGTTCCCAGTACCCACATGGCCGCTGACAATAGTCTAGGGGACCCAAGTTCCTCTTCTGACCTCCATGGGCACCAGGCACAAATGTGGTGCACATATATACACACAGCTAAAACACTTCATACTCATAAAATAAAAATAACTCTAAAGAGAAATAAAATGAAATGAGACTGCAGGTAGCACTCTTACATAGGCCAGCCTGCTACCCTCTGCAGTGTACTAGTAAAGAAACCTGCTTTCTTAGGAAGGAAGGAAGGAAGGAAGGAAGGAAGGAAGGAAGGAAGGAAGGAAGGAAGGAAGGAGAAAAGAGGGAGGGAGGAAGAGGATAGATTAACTCACTGAACCATAACCTCTGATAACCACACTTAAGCAAAACTATAATACACAGTTCAAATACAGGCAGTGGCAAAATAGAGAACATGTATTGTTTCTTTTGCATAGCTGTAAGTAATTGCCTGAGAACAGGTTAAAAGGAGGAATTTTTGTTTTGATCCACAGTTTCAGAGTTATTAATCCAGTCATGTGGCCCCATGAGGTTGGGAAAAATATGTGGTAGGAAAACTGTTCATTCTTGGCACTCCAGAAAACAGAGAGGGAGGCCGTACAGGGAGGCACCGAGTAAGATACAGACCTAAGTTCACATCCCAAATGATTTACTTCTCCTAAAGAACACACCTCCTTCTTTGCAGTCTCCTAATTATGCATTAATAATATAAATCCATCTAAGGATCCATTCATCATGCCAGAGATCTTACATTCTAATCATCTAGTACCATCACTATCACAGAGTCATCCTAATGAGTGCTTCACTAATCACCTAGGCATTCTTAATCCAACCAAGCTGATTAAGAAAATTAACCATTACAACATCCTAAGGAATACAAAGAGGCAGGAACGCATCAAGAAATCTGGCCATTTTAATAGAATAAACAAGTTGAAGATGCTAAGCCTAGTTGCTGGAAAGAATGGCAAGTATACAGGGGAAAGACTTACTGTGCAGAGCACAGAGAGAAATAACACTTATCAATGAGTATAAAAGAACAGTGTGTGTGTGTGTTATGGTTTGAATATAAAATGTCTCCCACACCCTTCATGTCTTGAGGGTTTGATTTCCAGCTAATGGCACTATTTTGGAAAGTGCTGGTAACTTGGGAGGTAGGGTGTAACTGAAGAAGTAGATGCCCTCTGGGACTGGATCTACCTAGGGCCCCTTTCTGATGATGGGTCTTGCCTGCCATGAGGTGAGCAACACTGCTGGGCCACACCCTTCTGCTCCTGGGATAGCTTGCCTCATCCCAGGTCCTTGGAAATGGAGGAAGCACATCATGAACCAAAACCATTCACCACAAAAGCTTGTCCCCCTTGGTATTTCTAGAGGGTACTTTGTCATAGTGACGAAAACTATTTCTAGAGTTACCAGAAACTCAGATCTTCAGCAGAGATTCCAGAGATTCTTACATTAAATACAGGACTGACAAGCTAGAATATTTTTCTTCCAACTCCAGTTATGACTCAGGTATGATACTTTTAAAGTTAACCTATGAAGGCAGAAGCCAGTCTTTTAATTAAAAACTAACACTTTTCTCACTACCCAAAAGTAATTATTACAAAGTATTTTAAGTTTCATATTTTTAAAAGGTTTAATAAATACAAGCTCTTAATGCAGTATTATGAGGTATATTTTATTTCTCAAAAACTTATGTGTAATAAGGATATTAAAATTAATTTCAAACTATTAAAACAGAAAGTATACATTTCATCTACATATCTTTAAGTACAGTGAAGAAATCTCTTGAAAAGAAGTGCTCTTTCCATTCAGAGTGGTAGGCCTCAAAAGACTCAAAACATCTGCATTTACTTTAAAGTTCATCAAGGCAGAGTGACATTTTTAGGAGAAGCATATGGCTTTTTGAACAGTCATCTAGAACAGGGTCTTCTGTCAAGCAAGGACCTTTTACTCGTGTATGAAGTGGTCAAATAAAGCAATGAACATATTTTTGAGCCCTGGAAAACACAAAGAAATAACTCTTCACCTGACTTTGTCAAGAACACAGCAAAACATACTCCAAAAGCAATCAGACCTGTACTGCTGAGAGCGTTCCCTCGGCTGAAAGAATTTAGGAGATGAGTGAAACAAAGTACTCTAGAGAGGCAAGGAACTTTCTTAAGAATTATGTCCAGCCAAAGACCACCTCCCTAAAAAGCACACTTCCATTATAAAGGATAAGACACTTTCTTCTCAGAACTCTGGAGGGCAGAGTTCAACAGCTGTACTGTATTAAACCTGAGCCCTTCCAAAATGAAGAACAAGAGTCTCTAGAGAGGGGTAGCATGGCCTGCTTTCTCCAACATTACCAAAATGCCTTCTCTGCCTCTAACCCACCCCCACCCCCACCTCTCATTAGTACATAAATGAATAATGTAAAAAATTGAAGCTCTTTTGTTTGTGGAAATCTCCTTTGTTCCTCTCCCAAAGAAAGTCATATTTTTGAAGTCTTTGAAGATAAAACTTATTAAAATTACTTAGAGGAAAAAAAAAAAAGTCTTGAGTTTTCAACCCTAGCCTCCTATCAGAATCTCCAGAGATAAGCCTAAATCAAAATTTATTGAAACAGTAATGGTGGCCAAAGTACCTGAATGCCTGAGATGCATGGAACAGGTGACTCTAAAGAACAAGTGACATTTAAAAAAACAAACACTAAATTGCAGGGTAATACTGTTTTGTTTTGTTTTTTTAAAATAAGACTTGTGAATGCAAGAAAGAAGAAAAGATTTCATTTGACTAATTCTAAATAACTTAAGGCTGCATTTACCTAGCAGACAGAAAGAACTTGAAACAGGAATTTTGAATTTTCTCCTTGTCCTAACAAAATAGTTTACAAAACACAGAATACTTTACAAAACTATTCAAATATTTAGATGAAAGCAGCTGCAAAAAAAAAAAAAAAAATGTGGCTACTGCATAATTCAGTCACAACAGATTCGTTTTGACTCTTCAGACTAGGAAGCTAAAAAAGAAAAGCTGTAAGAACTCAAGTGTTAACAATATTTTTTTAACCTTAAAAGAGTACAAGATTGTATTCCTTTTTGTATTTATTCATTTTTGTGTGTATGTCTATGTGCTTATGTAGGGAGGTCGGAGGACAACTTGCAGAAATTGGTTCTCTCCTTTAACCACGTGGTCCTGGCTAGAGAACTCAGGTCACAAACAGTAAGCAATCTGACCACCGGCCCAAGGTTTTAATAACTAAATTTTAGCTATCATCATGGCTTCATTAAATCTCAGAGTTTTATGCAACAGTCTAATAGGTTGTTATTTGGTATTCAAACCATTTAAAAAAAAAAAAAAAAGGTAAAAATGATGAAGGCAGGTTATAACTGGTTGGGCAGGTGCAAGGCAAGAACCCCAGAGTAAGCAATCCTTTCTCATTCAGAATTAGCACCTTGGTACTCAGGGCCAGAAAGTCAGTTTGTATTTCTGCTACATGAGTCCTCCAGCCTAGAGGCTACATGAGGATCTGAAACTGAAAATTTGAAATTGGGTCATATTCATTCCCAATCTAAGGCATCCTTTAAATGATTTTAGGGTCTTAACTGTCTAGCGAGGAATACTGTTAGAATAGTTCTGGAGGCCACTGAGGATGCCTAGCAGAGCTCTGTTAATAAGGGCCATTAAGAGAAAGCTATTCTCTCTTTATCAGAATATGGGACTCAACCTCTGGTCTTTAGAGAAGACTTGACATTCTCATCTGCTTCAAGATTAAAATTTTATATACAATTGTCTCCTGCTTAAAGAGTTAAAATCAGGAGCCCAGAGGTTAAAAGCATTTACTGCTTTTCCAGATGATCTGGGTTCAAATCTCAGCACCTACATCTAGCTCACAGGCACCTATAACACCAGATCCAGAGGTCCAAGGCACTCTTCTGACCTCCTCAGGTACCAGGTGAGCATGTGGTACAGACATACATGCAGGCAAAACATACACATACATACACACACACACACATACACACACACACACACACACACACACACACACACACAAAGCAAAAATAAATGTTTTTTAAGTTAATACGATTCCCCTGGTCAATGACATGTGGCCAAGAGACCACCTCTCACGAAAGCTGGTTCATGTAGACCCATGCTAAGGAACTGGGAGGAATAATTACTCCCTTAATGAGATGACAGATTTATTCTCCCCAGAAGCACTGCCCTCAAGTAGCTTCTTACAGAGCTCAGTACAATCCAGTCCAAGCCGCTGACACCATGCCTGTCTGCCTTTCTCTCTCTTTTTCTTTCAGATACTAATCAAAGCCTGGGCATTGTCTTCCCTGATGCCCTAAAACGTCCCACTTTCTCTGAAGCTACCCTCCCTTCTTCATCCATGTGGATACTTATAAACACCACTGCTTTTTCTCTTCTGTGTTCCCACTCCAAAGAGCTGTCAGGATTTATAGCTTGCCTGTCATATTGTTTTTCACTCAAATGCTAATAAAACTATGCTTAATGCAGGTTAATCAATGAAAAATTTAAAAAATTTAAAAAACAAACTTAAAAAACAGACTCAAGAGCTCAAAAAGCATAGCTGGCATACTCACTACTTTTTAAAAGCACAACATAATAACTGGTTCCCAACAATAAGGGAAGTTTATAAGAAAAAAATTGTTTTTAGGCAGAGAAGTTCGGGATCCCTGGAACGTGAGAGAGAGAGAGAGGAAGAACTGTAGGAGCCAGAGAGATCAAGGACACTATAAGAAAACCCACAGAATCAACTAGCCTGGGTTGATAGAGGTTCCTGAGCCTGAACTGACAATCACAAAAACTGTCTGGGTCTGCCCTAGGCCTTCGGCTTACATGTTATGGTTGTGTAGCTTGATCTTCTTGTGGGACTCCTAACAGTGAGAGTGGGGCAGTCTGTGACTCTTTTGGCTGCTTTTGGGACCATTTTCTCCTACTGGGTTGCCTCATCTACTCCTGACATTTATGCCTAGGCTTATAACTTGTTAAGCCATGTTTGGCTGACAACCCTGGGAAGCCAGCTCTTTTCTGAAGGAAAATGGAGTAGTGAAGAAGGGAGAAGGGAGGTAGGGAAGGGGCTGGGAGTTGGGGGGCTGCAACCAGGAAGTAATATATAAGAGAAGAATAAATAAATTCTAAAAATATGTTCCGAATACTGCATTATATGCATTTTTCTTACTAGTGTAAAAAGACACATCTTCACTCTGAGCACCTGGGAGAGGAGGCTGGAAGATCAGGAGTTCAAGGTCATCCACAGCTACACAGTGAGTTTCACCCTAATCTGGCCAAATGATACGGTCTCAAAAATGGGGGTAAAAAAGTAAGATAAAGTCACCTATAAAAATCTCTTTTTCTTCAAAACCCAAAACATTCGTCCCTCCTTCTGTATAGATATAATAGTAAAAGACAAGGGCATCGAATAGTTTTTCAAATAAAGAATATACCTTGCTAAAAGAAAAAAACAGAAGACATTAGAATTTTAATTTTAATGTTATCAGAACTAACATTTGTCACAGAAGTTAACATATTGATGATTAAATCAAACTATTTTCTAGAAGGAGAACTTAAGTCATTTCTCTTTTGTACCTGTCTGCTCACCCAAAAACAAGAATGAGAACATTGTAGTTCACAAGCACTGAAGGAAACACAAGACACAATATAAGAGAAATCCTTGGCATACTGGCTGAATGAATCACAGTTAGAAAAGTTAGCTATGCTGAATTTTGTGCTCAGAATAAATACTACAAAAATAATAAAAAGATGACAAATTTTTAAGTTTCTCCATTTAAAATTGTCTGGATTGGGCAGACAATTTGTGTTCTATCTGAACTATATATTCAGTTCATCTCCAAACCTATTTTAGCATATGTTACTCAGAAATCAAGGGACTCCATTTCTTCCCATTCTGCCTCAGACGGTTACACACTTCATATGAAGTTAACTCTCATTCCAAAGAAGTCTTCATATTCTAGTAAGCACCCTTCTCAAATCACTCATTTCTACTTCCTGTTCTTAAATTTGTAAGTAAAAAATGAGTCAGGATACTGTCAAAGTGTGTTAAGTACAAATCCATTCATAAAACAATCTCAATACAGAAATTAACTGAGTTCAAGGTGAATATCCTAAACTCAGACCACTACAAATAATTCTTTAAAATACATGTAGAAGATATTTTTAATTCACATTCATGTAGGCTCGTAGTTACCTGGCTCTCACTAATATGACTTTTTTTTTTTTTTTTTTTTTTTTTTTTTTGGTTTTTCAAGACAGGTTTTCTCTGTATAGCCCAGGCTGTCTTGGAACTCACTCTGTAGACCAGACTGGCCTCAAACTCAAGAAATCCACCTGCCGCTGCCTCCCAAGTGCTGGGATTAAAGGTGTGCGCTATCACCACCTGGCACTAATATGACTCTTAAGACCTACTTTCCCAAATGAATATACAAGCATACACACACAAAATAAGTAAATGTAAACAAAAACAGTGAAGTAGAAACCAACCTACTGACCTTGAACGTTTACCAACTTAGACTTTCCCTTGCCATCAAGGTACAGTAAACACAGAACTGATGTCAACAAGTGTCCTAGGACTACTTAGGACTATTTCCTCACTGGAGGTCTCAGGCTCAACTCCACAGTTGGAAAGGAAGCCACAAGATACAGCCAGAGGTTGGGAGCACAAAATAGACTTCACGAAAGTCTCATACACCCACTCTTCATCAAGAGACTAGTTAACACCCTCTAGGCATCTGCTATCCTACGAGCTATGTTTTGGGAAACACAAGATCTAGTCCAAATCAGAGAAGTCCTGTGAGGGAAGGTGATACACATGTGCACGATCATGTTAAAATGAAGGGAAGTATCTCAAGTTCCACGTGTCACTATTTTGAAAGAGAAAACCAACTTATTTGTTGATAGACTCACATCTTAAATAGGTACAACTTTTGCCAGAAAACCCCTTAGGATATTTAGGGATAGTAAAGGCAAGAGTGGATGACTAAGCATGCATTTACCCTCTTCAGGCAAGGAAGTGGAAGCCCACAGAACATAAGTTGCCAACGACAGTCATACTCAACTTTCTCTCCTGTCAGGATGCATGTCTGTGGTTTTACTTTTTCTTTCTCACATGCTGGTTTTTTTTCTTTACGTTGACATTATAACTGAATCCAAGCATCAGTGTAGTAGGTAAGTCCTTCCTTCGACCACTGACACCAGTTCCTACTCCTCTACCTCCTTGCTCTCTCACCGCTTGCCTCACTGGTCTGGCTCTCCCTCACTTCTTTGCCTCACTAGTCTGGCTCTCCCTCACTTCTTTAAGGATTACAAAAAGATTTGTAAACGAAATTGACATCTAAATTGCCCAGATGGGCTGTATTTCTTTCTATTTAGTCTTTACAAATCATTAACTTAAGTGTGTACTGTGAGAAGTTTCCATATAAACATGGGAGGGGAAACATAATTGTCTCAAGTAAGATGCACATCATAAAAGTAAAAGAATAAAGTGCGGTAGTGTAAAGTCAAAATTATTTCCCCTGGATTTTAATTTTTTTAACTATGAGACAAGCGTGATCTTATATGATTTATACATGCTATTTTCAAATCTCTTATAACATTTACAAGGACAACCTGTTACGTTCGGGATGTGTAATAATAGCTACCCATTTGTAAAATCCAGTATTATCTTAACTTCAACTACCATAATTGTTGAGAAATACACTAATGGTCCCTTAAATTCGTTTTCAGTTCGAGTTCTATAATGAGCACATTAGTATTAAGTTATGTAAATTAATCTCATAATGTGTAAGTGGAAAAGATCTAAACTAGATCACCACCATGCCAGTCACAAAGTGGAGTATTTATCTTAGAGAACAATTTGGTATTTTCCAAGTTCCTCATGTGTAAAACACTTAATTACAGATTTATCTTTTACTTTCCACCAGTATTACAATACATATTTTCCAGTGACTATATACTACATACACGTGCTGCTCTACTACTGCCTACAGAAAACCCCCCCCCGCCCCCGCCCCTGCCCCCGCCCCTGCCCCCGCCTCAGCGTTCTGCAGCTCTGGAGGGCTGGGATTAGAGTTTATGTGCCCAAGGAAGGCTTTATTAGGTGCTGGAGACTGGGCCCAGTGCCTCATAAATGCTACGCACTCTCTGTACCAATTCAACTATATCCCCAGTCCCTGAAGCCTCTTTACAAATCTCCTGACTTTATTAAGGGCAACCTTTTCTTTCCCACAAAACAACCGCTACCTAAAACTGCAAAAGATTTGCCTGCAAAAGTTCTAACCAGCCCACTTTATCTCTATATTGAGCTTAACACTAATTTAATAAGCATTTTGATAGATCCTATTTTCCCTTTTCTTTCTTAAAGGTATTTAATGGTTTTGGTTTGTTTGAGACAGGGTCTCTCTACGTAGCCTGGCCTGGGACTCACAAAAATCCAACTGCCTCTGGTTCTGCCTCCCCAGACTGGCATTTTTTTTTTTTTTTTTTTTAGTACCACATTCTTTCCACCCCTTACAGTCTTCCATCTTCACTGTAAACATTTAATGTAGCATGCAGCTGTCAATACAAAGCCACTTTTTACAGGAGCAAACCGAAACAAGTGATAAAACACAGTATCTCATAGATTAAAATGCTTGTATGTGTAAACACGTCCTAGTAACAAACCCAGGAAAACAGAGAATATGTAAAATAAAGTAATGCTGCGGGAGGTGGGGGCGGTCACCACAAAAATGCTTCAAGGTAACAAAATAACAATCCCTCCACTACTGTAACGGGTTAAAACAGATGAGAAACCCTCCAGCATCTAGGGCTACATAGTGTGATGTGTCTCAAACAAACAAACGAAATAAATAAATAAAAAGTAAAAGCCACCTTGCTGCCTGACAGCATAGCTCAAGCCTGGAACACAGAAAACAGGTACGCTATAGCCTTCCGATGAATATCACTATAAACTCTGAAGTCCTAAGAAGTTTTCCTCTTATGCAGAATGATGAATACAACAACCTTTCTGTTTAGTAGCTCAGTCGATATTAACTAAAGCCAGGGAAAGGATAGCAGGGATTTACCCTTCCAGGCTGGAATGGGACAAACAGGTGACAAACGGAAGGGATGCGGGACACTGGGAGATAAGTCACCCAGACTCCTCCCCTTCTCAGAAGCCACGATCCTGTTCACAGCTCCTCCGTACAGACCCTCGCCCGCAGCTGCAGAACCCAAGGCCCCGCAGGCGCCTTGCCGGAAACCAGAGTCCGTCCCCGCATCTCGAGGAAGGGTCAACAGAGGACGCGTTCCCAAGGCCGCCTCCTCCGGGGCCGAACCGACCCAGCTTCCGCCAAAGTGGAGCGACCTGGGAATCCTGAATGAATAGCTCAACAAGGCTGACAATTATATTACCTGGATGGAACTCTACAAACGGAAACGGCAGCTGTAGCCACTGCCCTTCGCCTCAACAACGCCTGTCTCAGCGACACTGACATTGAGACCGCCGCCATCTTCCTATGGGCAAAACACCAGGATGAGAGTACGGGTCCCCGCTAGGGACTCACTTCCTTCGTTCTCAAAGCACTGCGGCCGCAGTGAAACAGAATACTGTACTGTTCGTTTTGCTTCTGATACTGAGGATCGAGAAAAGAAATTAAAGTTCTAGTTGAAAGAAATAAAGAGGAAAATGGATGAAAGGATTCAATGAATGCAAATGATGTCTCTATAAAACGTAATCCTTGTTAGTTAGGTTGACCATTTACATTGAGGCTGAGAAGCCCAAAAGAAAACGCCTCAAAAATGTAAACACCTGTAACTCATAATTTTTCAAAGAACTCAGAATATCTGAGGCTAAGCCCACTGGAAGAGCCAGAGGGCTCCTTGAGTCTTTGAGAAACCAAAGTAGTACTTCCCCAAAGTGTTGCCAGATTCTGTTTGCAAGCCTTCAGAGCAGGCTGCACTCAGTTTGAAGGTCTGTAGTTATAATAATCATATTTTCCACACTAAAAATCTAGCCTCGTCAAAAAAAAAAAAAAAAAAAAAAAAGGAAGAAAGACCATATGGCTCTATATGAAATCTAGTGGGGGCTGGGGATGTAGCTCAGTTGGCAGAGTGCTTTCCTACCTAGCATGCAGGTAGCCAAAGGCCTGGTGATCTGCTCCTGTAAGCCTTTGATTTCTGGTAAGCCTTGGGTTTGAGGTTGAGAGTAGAGGATGGGAGGTTGTCACTGGAACTACTAAGCAAACACCTCACCCCCAGCCCCCACCCAGAAAAGGGGCGGGGCCATCTTGATTACTCTTCCTATCTCCATCATCCCTTCCATTGTCGTCCATCCCATTCCAATAAATAACAATAACCAAAGATTATAAACGGTAACCAGGTTTAACAGCCAAGAGTCCTATCTAATCTTACCTGGCTCCTCAGTACTTCAACCAACTTTTTTTTTCCTTCCAAGTCTGGGACGTTAAATCCAGGGCAAGTGTGCAGTTTATCACTGAACTGCATTCGTAGCTTCTTTGTTTCTTGTAAGAGACAGGATCTCTCTATGTTATCCAGGCTAGACTTCAACTTGCAACCTTCCCCCTTCAGCCTCCAGAGTATTAATATACCTTTTCACCCACTAATGTTTTCAACTTTGTTTCTCAAATGATACCCCAACATTGATGAGAGAACATTAGTTTTGCAAAAGCTTAGCAGATCCCCTGGAAATAAATGTTGTGATATGGATACAGTGTTGACCTGGGTAATTACAATACCTGTGATGATTCTTTTTTTTTATTTATTTATGTGTGTATGCATGCAAATGGGTGCCACGGGCATGTGTGAAGGTCAGAGAATAACTTTCAGCAGTCAGTTTTCTCATTCCAACTAACGCTGTAGGCTTGGTGGCAAGTACTTTACCACTGAACTGTCTATGGGGTCACTTAGGGTGGTCCTCAGTTACTCTTTTTGCCTCCATCTTTCAAATATATTCAGAATTTGACTATGTTCCCTGCCTTTCCTAGGAGTACTCTGATGCAACCCACGGTCCCCCTTCTGCAGGGATGTTTGCATTTGCCCAATGTGCTTCAACACAGCAGTCAAAACTCTGGGCTCAGAAGTCACACATTCGCTTCTTTTCTACTAAACACCCCAAGCTGAGCTTTCTAGCTCAGCTCATCCTCAGAAAACCAGATGCCTTGTCATGATATTTTTAAGGCCAGTGTAGGGACAAAGGTGTAGCTCAGTGGTATGACTTTTGCTTATCATGGAGGTCCGCCTGGGCTCAGTCCTAACCCTGGAGGGGAAGATGCCTGACTTCACTCCTTACTCTCTTTGCCTTTAATTGCTATACTCTTTTTTTTTTTTTTTAAAGATATTTCCTTTATTTAATTGCGCAATAAATAATGATCAAATAAAGATTTTTCTTTTTACCTACAATAATTACCAAGCTATATAATTTTATTTTCACTTTTACCATGGTCCATACTGAATTATCAAATCCTGAATAACAATTTATATAAAATTGATTTATGAATCTTTCCAAGGGATTGTCATTGCTTTGGGAGAAAAGAGAAAATGCCTGATCTGCCCAAAACAGGATATTTCCTGTCTTCTTCCCCAGCGCCTTCCACTATGATCACTGTAAGCTTTTCTGTCTTATGCCGCAGTCTTCCATAGGCTGTTGCTCACTGGACCATTCTTTCTTGCCAATTTCATTATCCTCTAGGTCTCCAGATCCTAGCTATTGCTTTATATCATTGTATAAGGTAGCAACTACATCTCAGACCCTTCCTACCTCCCTCTTCCTTGTTGATGGAACCTAAAACCTACAAAACAAGACCAAAATTGCTATATACTTGCTTTCCTTGAAGAGATCTTGCAGCTAGCACATTACTATATCCAGAGCAAGTGGATCTGAAGTCCTTTATGAGAAAGCAAGGCTTCTTGGGTCAGGGAGGAGGAGAAGGAGAAAAAGAAAAAAAAAAAAGAGGAGGAAGTGGAGGAGGAAGAAAAGGAGGAAGGGGGAGCAGGAGGAGAAAAAGGAAGAAGAAATAACAATGCCCCTTATCCATCTTTTGCTGGTCATTATATAAGGACATAATATCCAGAGGTGTGGCATCTTATGAGCAAGAAGGGACCAATGGTAGCCAACAAGACAGGAAGGAAGAACATAGAAAAGGAAAGAGCCTATGCCTTTAATGACATCATTGATCCAGCTTGGAAACCAACCTCGAGCAAAATATGTCCATACTTTGTGTGATATCAGATAACAAAGAGCTTAGTTATAATATCACTATTTATTAGGCATACTATGTCTAAAAACATGCTAGAAACATTTTTTCTAATGCTCTGGATTTTGTGACTGCATCCATTTTTGTCCTTAGGATGATATCTTTCTCCTTCCTAGTGTCTCCCTTGCTTAATTTTTAATTCAGTGAAGTTTTCTTTCGTTAGAATGCAAAGTCAGTTATCCAAGGAAAGGACCATCTCCAATTCTGCTGGTTATTTTCCCGACATGTAGCCTAGTTCATTGTCCCCTTCACTGCTCTCCCTCTTCTAACAGAATCTTCTGACAGAGCCCAGGCTGGATTCAAACTCATTATCCTCCTACCTCAGCCTCCTGAGTGTTACAAGTACAGGCACGCTGCTTCATGTGGCCTAATACTTGATACATAGTGCACAGCAAAAGATGTGTCGAAAGCTGAGTGTGTTGGTGCATGCCTTTAATTCTACCTAGTACTTGAGAAGCAGAGGCTGACAGATCTCTGTAAATTCCATGTCAGCCAGGGCTACACAGTAGTGTCTCACTAAAAAAGGCAAAACCAAAAAGAACTTCAAGAAAGAAAGGAAAGGAAAACTATTTATAACTTTTAAAATATAAAATATAAGAAAATAGTTCCTCTCATTTTGTTGTTTAGAAAAGGTTTGCATAAGTTATGTTTACTATGATTATTCTTTCCAGTCTATCGACTCTTACTGGTTTCTGAAATGCCACCCTTGAACCAATCGTATTTTCTGGAAACCTGGCAAATAGAGCAGATCAGACCATCCTGTGGCTGGAAAGAGATCTGGAAGCATAAATCTACTTCTTACTAAGCTTTCATTTTTAAAAAAATTAACAATAACCACTTTCATTTTCTTATTTCTTACATTTTAGGTACTGGAGATAAGCTAGATAATGGAGCGGAAATAGTTTGCTGTGTGCAAGTTTTGGGTTTTGTTGTTGTTGTTGTTGTTGTTTTTAAATGTAATTTCATCCAAACTAGAGGTTATGCTAGTAGGCTTAATAGAATGTCTCAATGCACATTGCATTTTATTGTTTAAAATAGAAGCATTAGGATGGAAATTGACTTTACTTCTTGCTTGCATTTCATGCATGGTGGCCAAAAGAAACATTTATCTTAGTATTTCTGATGGTATGAGAAATTGACAGTGGATCTAAAGTTGTCTGTTTTCAATTTTTTCTCCTTGCACATGAGCCTTTAATAAAGCATCCAGAAAAATAAATTAAAACCAGATATTTCTATCAGAAGTTTCACACAAAATCACCAGAGGCATGGCAAAACTCCACCATCATTTACTGGCTACAAACTAATTTTTTAAATCACATCTTATATTTTTATTGCTAATTTA
Organism: Montemys delectorum; assembly: GCA_019843815.1. NCBI lineage: Eukaryota > Metazoa > Chordata > Mammalia > Rodentia > Muridae > Montemys > Montemys delectorum. The sequence continues at coordinate 34,369 of JADRCD010212853.1, forward strand.
ATTGAAAACCCTTGAATTAATACAGTATCATCTTATAAAATTATCATGACCTCTGGCAGGGCTTTTGAGACCTTGGCAACCAATGAAACAATTTCCATGTGCAGTTAGGAACTGTTTCTCGAAATCAGTTTTGGGAAATGGGTGCAAATGATCAAAGTCCCCATGGGCTCAGAGAATTTTCCTACATAAATTTAATCACATGCCCCATTCGCACTCTTGAATTCTCATCCTAAGATTTCAACTGCTTCTAGGTCCTTCTCAAGCTTAACCTGTAGCCATCAAACCAAGTATGTCCTTTGTTTTTCTCTAACCCACTAGAGGATCTCTTGTTCCCTGTATGTTCTCTGTCTTAGCAAAATACTACTACCCTTCTTACAGTAGAAGGTGTCATCAACTACAAAATGCATCATTATATTCTGATCTAATAAAAAAAAAAGAAGAAATCCAGCAGTCACATCATGGTAGGACCAATTGTATGTCTTGCTTTTAGAAGTAAGACATGGGAAAAAACACATACCATATGGCAGTTGCCTAACAATATATTTTTCTCCTTTGTCCTTGGTAATAGAACTTGTACATTTACTGACCACTAGAATGAAGGCTTTAATTTTTTTTTTTTTTAGTTGAAATAAATTCTTACTAGGTAGTCCATGGTCCTTCTGCGTCAGCCTCCCCAAGAATCTGGAATAGCAATATTATCCAAGACTAGACAATGAAACACAAGGAAAATGTGAAATGTCAACTTCCCTTCCTTTTAGTTTTTGTTTTTTAGGTGTGTGTGTGTGTGTGTGTGTGTGTGTGTGTGTGCCCATGATGCATACACCATTGTGCATCTGTACAGGTTAAAGGACAACTTTGAGAGTCATTCTCTTTTTACCATGTGAGTTCAAGGGCTTGAGCTCAGGACACAAAGTGCAGGATCAAGCACTCATAGCCACTGTGTAGTCTTATTTGCCTCCTGTGGCCCAGGCTGGCCTGAAGTTCACCATGTATCTGAGGGTGACCTTGAATTTTTGATCTTTCTGCTTTTACCTCCTGAGCACTGGAATAATAGTTGTGTACCACCATGTCTGATTTCACGTGATGCTGAGGAATAAACCCATCCAGGTGTTCAGACATAGTAGGCCATACATCCCCAGCCCTTATAGGGCAACTTTTGAGGATTCTTCCTTAAACATGTATAGCAGCCACATTTATTTCCCTTGTTTTCATATTTCCTGGTCTGCTATGTACATGCAAATATGAAAACTCAGTTTTTTTTTTAAGTTTTATTTATTATTATATGTAAGTACACTGTAGCTGTCTTCAGACACACCAGAAGAGGGCATCAGATCTCATCACAGATGGTTGTGAGCCACCCTGTGGTTGCTGGGATTTGAACTCAGGACCTTCGGAGGAGCAGTCAGTGCTCTTAACCACTGAGCCATCTCTATAGCCCAAAAACTCAGATCTTAAAGACAAGATTAATTCTATATGATGAAAGAATGGTAGTCCACACCCTCCAACCCTCGTTTTAGCACAGGAGAACCACCGACCCACTGATACTCCCACCATCTCCCTAGTCTTACTTCATGAATATACAGCATCTTCTTGCTTATACTCAAGATTCCCTTTTGCACACAGCAAAACTGCTACTTACAATAATTCCACCCATGTCTCTGTTCTCCACCAAAGCCATGCAGCTGAGCAGAGCTAGAGAAAAGTCCTCAACTCCCATGATGTGTCAGGAACAGAGAGAAAGGAAGCCAGAGCCATAGCTCCAATTGGGGACATGAGATAGCCCAAGGCATGTTCTTTAGAGTTCTCCACTCAGATGAATCTGGGATTCTTTTTTTTTTTTTTTTTTTAAGGATTTACTCTTAATATTCTAATTATGGGTGTCTTAGTTAGGGTTTCCATTGCTGTGAAGAGACAACATTGACCAAGGCAACTCTTGTAAAGGATGTTTGATTGAGGCTGGCTTACAGGTTCAGAGGTTCAGTCCATTATCATCAAGGTGGGAAGCATGGCAGTGTTCAGGCAGGCATGGCATTGAAGAAGGAGCCATGAGTTCTACATTTTGTCTGAGGGCAGACAGGAGGAGACTGTCTTACTCGCAGCTAAGGTGGGGATCTCATCCTCCACCCCCACAGTGGCACACTTCCTCCAAGAAGGCCATACCTACTCCAACAAGACCACACCTCCTATTATTGCCACTTTCTGGGCAAAGAATATTTAAACCACCACAATGGGTATATGTGTGTGTGTGGAGGGGGCAGTATGTGCACATGAATACAAGGGCCCACAGAAGTCAGTGGTGTGAAATCTCCCTGGAGCTGGGGTTACAGACAGTTATAAACCACCTGATGTGGGTGCTGAGAATTGAACTCAGGTCCTTAGAAGGAACAGTATGTGCTCTTAACAAATGAGACACTCCTTCAGCCTGAATCTGGGATTCTTGACTTTGGTGCAGAAAAAAATTCCAGAACAAGTTAGTATAAAGCAGATCTTCATACTAAATTTACTAAGTAGGATATTTTAATACAGATCTCAATACTATAGGAATAAAAAGAGAGGTGTTGAGGGTGAGGACAATATCTACATAGTTAAGTGTCTTTTCTCTCTCTCTCTCAAATTTATACTACATATATATATGCATACACACATGTAATATATATGTATATGTGTATATATATGTATACACACACACACACACACACACACACACACATATATATATATACAAAACTTTGATGATGTCTGGAATTAGATCTGAGAGAAATTTAAGAAAACATTTCCCTCTTTTTCTCAGTACACAGGATCAGAGGCTAGTTCCTGAGAAGCCTTAAATAGGATTACAGCTCATAAGAGTACAAAACAAACAGACAAACAAAAAACAGGAAGTTATTATTTTGACAGTAGATGAAAGTTGTACTCCTATTTGTGAGATTCCCAGGAAATCGAAGGTTTGCCTCTGAGAAATAAGATCATATACGTGCAAGCCTTAAATATGACTCATTGTTATCTGAAATACAAGTATAAAAGAAATATTGTCTCTATGAAGACAATCTTCCTGGCAAATTTTGTTAATTGTGCTGGAATTCTTAACTGTTGGCAAATGAGAGACTCCTTCCCCTTTTCATGTTTTCTACATTTTCCTATTAATTCTCTCCTGTCTCAACTTGACCACAGTCCTAAAGAACTTTGCAATAAATGCAACTTCTCCTTCCCTCTCCTCCCAATCACTATCTCATTTTTATTCGACCAACCTTACCCAGCTCTTTTCTCTCCTGGAACCACTGCTGTCTCTCCTCTCCTCCTTCTTGCTAATGACTTTCTGTGTGTGGGAAATGAAGCAATCAGAACAGCTTTTCAAATAAGGCTCCAACTTAACTTACCCCTACATTCACATGCTCTCTCTGTTACCATAGATCTACCATTCAGGTCTCTGTCTACAGCTACTCTCTGTATCGCAAAGGAGATCCGGTCTCCTCCTGGACCACCAGGATCTGCCCTTCACTTTTATCTACAGATATTTTACTCTTTCCGGGATCATTCTCTTTGGCAGACTGTGGTTTCTCCTGTTTTGATTAACAATTAAGCTTACTTTGACCCAACTTATTTCACTATCTATGTCCTGTCTCTTTGCAGCAACAGGCCCCTAACTAACTTTCTGTTCACTGCCTCGATTGTCTCTACACTCCCTTTCTCTGCATTCCGGTGGTACTTGGCCTCCTGCGGCTCCACTGAATCCTCCTCTTCCAGGTCACTGACCTTCATGCTGATAAATCAAGAATTAGTTCTCAGATTTTGCATTTTGCTTATCATTTGACTCAACTCATTTCTAGATCCTCTGGTATCTCTATTTGCCTGGAGTCACAGTATGTCACATTGTCCTGGAATCTCTACTGCATTGCTTGAATTTTTTTTTTTTTAGGCTCCTCCTCTTCCCAACTCAGTACTGTTGGAGAATCCATGACTCAATCCTTTGTCTTCCTCTCCTGTCCCTAGATGACATCTACTTCGACAGTCTTCAGATTTCACCTGTACGTGAACTGCTTCTTCACCCACAGCTATGCCTTTCCGTGATTTTCAGACTTGTATTCCTACCTGTTTATTTCCTCAACTGGATATTAGATGTTATAAACCTAACAGGCTGAGCTCCATATTTCCCCAAATCTGTTTGACCCATACTCGCTCCTATTTTTCTTAAAGACTTATTTATTTTTATTTTGTGTGTGTTTTCCCACTGTATATTGCAAGTGTGCAGTGCCTATAGAGGCCAAGAGAAGGTGTCAGAGCCTCTGGAACTGGAATTATACGTGGTTGCTAACCACTATGTGCATGCTGAGATTGAACCTGGGTCCTCTGGCTCAGCGGCTTCTGAGCCCTCTCTCCAGACTTCCCACCCCACCTTTTTAATTTGTTATTTTTAAATTGTGGGGTTTGTATGTGTCTATACATGAATGCAGGTGTCCCTGGGTGCCATAAGAGGGTTTCTGATTCCAGGGAACTAGAGTTATACAGGCAGCTGTAATGTGTGCTAGGAACAGAACTCAGGTCTTCTACAAGAACAGTACACTCTCTTAAACACTGAGCCATCTCTCAGCCCAGCCTCCCTCTTTTAAACATTTTTAAAATTTTTTTTCTTAAACATCTTTTTTTTTTCTTTTCTTAAAAATGCACATCAGTGTTGCTTGTTCCTATCTGAATTACATTGTCATTTTCCCAAGGCTCCTAAAGGAAGCTAATTGAGCTTCCAATTCTAATGACTGGCATCTGACCCATGCAATCAGACGTTGCCTCTGCCCTAGAAATATAGAACTCTTTCACCAAAATGCTTTTTATTCCCCTTAGGAGAATGTTGCTGGGGAAAGTGTCTAACCCCCTGTGCTGTATCGTCTCCTTGCAACTTCTCCTAGTGTGGTAGAAAAGAAGAAAGGAACGGACATTCATTGAATGTCTACTGTGTGCCAGCCTTTTCAGTGAGCTACTCTGGGTGTTTGCTCATTTGATCCATCCTTATAGCACAAAGGAGAATGGGGATCCATCTAGGTTGAAAACAAATTCAAGTCGTATGGCTAATAAATGGCAAAGCTGGAATCTAAACTCAGGGTGGGGCAAGTCTAAAGCCTGCATTTTACTAGCCTATGGGCCTTGCCAAGGAAGATTTGAGAGGGCTAATAGTCATCCATTCTGACAGCTTTGATTTGCTATCAGGCTTGCCTATCTTCTACTCTTCTTTCTTTCTTTCTTTCTTTCTTTCTTTCTTTCTTTCTTTCTTCCTTCCTTTCTTTCTTTCTTTCTTTCTTTCTTTCTTTCTTTCTTTCTTTCTTTCTTTCTTTCTAATTAAT
>JADRCD010212853.1:44020-59812 GCA_019843815.1 Montemys delectorum
GGGGGGGGGGGGGGGGGAACTGTGGACTGCATCCCAGTCCAAGAGCGAGTCCAAGAGTGAATCCAAGAGAGTGCACAAGTCCAAGAGAGAGCACACAGTGAAAACCAGGCTTATATGGTATACAGGAAACAAGGCAAATGACAAGAGTCACGTAGATGGGGGGGGGGGAGGGGGTCAAAAGGATCAGAGTGCAGGCGGAAGAGAGCAATGGTGCCCTCCCCCCCCCCCCCCCCCCCCCCCGCTGGGGCTAATTTGGTATTCCTATACTAATTCTCTGCTTCTGCTAGGACAGTCTGATCTGGCATTTCCTGTTAATTCTCTGGGTCTCCCTGGCTGGAGGCACGCACCTGGAAGTTCTGACCTAACCGTTCTAGCTAATGGCCTTGAGTTTCTAGTATGTAAAACAGTTCTGACTATTGTGAGGCTGCCCTAAGGAATGAGGAATGAGCTTGACCTCTGTTGCTAACACTAAGGGCAGAACCTGTCTGACAGGCAGATTCCTTGAGAGAAATTCCAAGCTAAGGATAGCTTGGAATTAAATTAGGATATATTGGAAACATCGTGCTGGCCAGGAAACAATGCCCAATCTCAGCCATAAATGAATCATTTCTTGGGGTACCTTTATGCCTAAATATGAGGGTGTGTTGACGATTGGAAAGACTGATCTGGAACACGTGTGAGTTAGGAGATGCCAGCGGCTACCCTGAATAGCCAGGAGGCACGGATACCCCTTTGGGTCCTTATTGCCTCTTGCCCTTGATCAGGTTTTTAAGCCTGATACTGCAGACGTGACTGGCGTAGACGAGTGTGCGTGGCAAGGTTATCCTCACTGATCCAGTCCATAAGGCTACCAGAAGAAATCGCGACACCCAGTGCTTTGCTCAACCATTCCACAAATAGAGGGAGATGCAGACAGACATCTGCAGACTGGAAACTGGGGCCTGCAGGTGGGAAGACGCCCCAGTCCTCTCCAGCTCCACTGTACTCATAATATAAGTAATGTTTGTAAAAGTCATCTCTGGTAAACAACTCAGGACAGTCACACCAGCTGAAAGGTGTTATTCTTCAGCTAACATTGGTCTGTAGATTATTTTGTGAATGCTCTCTGGAAGGCCAGCCATCAAAGTACAGTAAGGTTTGAAGACCAGAAGTGATAATGTATCATGTTCCTAATCAGATAAGCTCTCTTTATGTCACCTTATTGCAGAGTTATGGCTACAGTATTTGAAACAGTCTGTATAAGATAAATCCTCTAAGAGAGGATTGCAGAAGCCAGATCTGTAAATATGATTCATATATGTAATGGGAACTAAAGTTTCCGGGGTTGATGCAGCATTGGGGCTTGCTTCACATGACTACTTGCTTAGAAGTTTGGTGAGTACAAACTCAGAACTGGAATTTACTTAGAAAAGTATAGGATGAGAGACTTGGCTAACCACTGTCATGGTCTTATGTAGAAAAGAGAGATCACTTGCAAACCTCATTTTAAACATCAAACCCAGGGCTCAGAGGTTAAGAAAGTGTGCTGGTCTTGCACAGGGTTCAGTTCCCAGCCGCCCTGCCCTGCTGCCCCCCGCCCTCCCTCTCACCCCCATCCCCACCCAATTTTGGAGAGCTCTCAACTCCCTGTTAAGTCCAGCTCCAGGAGTATCTAATGTGCTTAGCTTCTGCAGGTACCCAAATACATGTGCATTCATACAGGTGCACATGTAACTAAAAATGATAATAATGAAAATGAATCCAGTGTTCCATTTGTCCCACTGCTGCCCTTAAGGGAAAATAACATCCTCCACGGCACGAGTGAACTTACTGGAAGAGGTTCCTCTCTCACAAAACAAATTTAAATACAATTAGCCAAGTCATCAGAGTACCACTGAAGTTCACAATGCTGTGCACTCCAGGTTCTGTGGAATCTAAAATCTGGGTGGAGAGTAAACTTTGTGCCAGATCTGGTGCACTCAGGGGAGGAGGCTGTAAACAAGATTGAATATTGGGCAAATTATTTTCCTTGAGATTTGTAACCTAGGGATGAGCACCAGGATGAGATTCAAACAAGTGACCTTACAAAAAGTTTAGTTTAAGGAATTAATTTGTGGTTGGCTGTGGTGGCTCATTCCTTTAATCCTATCATCCAGGAAACAGACAGGTAGATCTCAATGAATTCAAGGCTAGCCTGGTCTACATCGTGAGTGCTAAGACAGCCAGGGCTACATAGAGAGACCCTGTACACATACAGACACACATATACACACATACAATTAATTTGTAACTATTAAGAAGCATCTATGGTTGACGCAGGCCAGTCAGTTCATCTTAGGTCAGCTTGTGAGGCTCCCACAAGGCTGCCAAGAAAAGTTAGTTGGTAGCAATAGGGTTTCAGATTGGATTGTTTCAAATCACACCTTATGTGTGGTCTGCAGTTACTTTTCTCATCTCTGGTCAAGTTACCTTGAACGTTCTTTTCATTTCACAAAGGCCACCAGTAAATACACCACCACATAGTTTTCTTTCTGTTTGGGTCATGCCCTGGTAGACTACACTATTTCCTAGAATGACTGTGAATGTGGGGGGAAAAATGTAAAACAAATTGCCTTTATTAAAGATCTGGGTTTGTCAAATTACAAAAACATGACTTGATTTCAAAACCTAATTGATCTTTTCCTTAAACGGATTTCCCTCTTTGGATTAAAATATGTGACTATGGATACCTAGAATTACTCATAGCCAACCTAAAATCCTGAGGTTTAAATTTCTTTTCCTTCTTTCAATTCTTTGAAATGTGCTTATTTTCTTTTCTGTGTATGACTGTTTTGCTCCCATGAGTCTGAGTGCCACATGTGTGACTGGTACCTGGAGAGGTCAGAAGAGGGCATGGAATCTCCTGGTACTAGAGTTATAGATGGCTATGAAATGCCACATGGGTACCAGGAATCAAGCCTGTGTCCTCTGCAAGAATAAGTTCTCTTTGCCACTGAGACACTTCAGTCCTAAAACTTTTTTTTTCTGTTGAGCAAAACAAACCAGATTGTATGTAGTGCTTGTTTAACTAAGGAAACAAATGTCTGTTCAACAAGTGTGGGGTGGGGAGATACATTATTGGTATTCCTGCCCAACTGGTGATGTTCCTCTTAAAAAATGTTTCTGAATCAAGATTTGTTCCAAATTCTGGCTCAGCTTCACCGAAAGTTTTCAAAGTCACCGTGCTCTGAGCCAGGTTGGCAGATAGAGAAAAAGCATAAAGGAGCAACTATGAGGAACTTTAATGGGCCAGGCCTGGCAGTGAAGAGCATTCTGTTAGCTAAATATATCGTATTAGATGAAACTCAGTCACATAATTGCATCAAATTGCCAAGGAAGACAGGATGTGTGGTCTAACTCTGTTCCTGGTGAGGAAAGAAGAAGAGAAAGGAAGAGCTTGCTAGTTTTGTTTGTTTTGCTTTGTTTTCTGAAAAGCCACTCAGTCTCTTACTGACTTAGAAAAGTCTGAATTTTACTCAGTTGTCTGACATAGTTTTGTGCAAAATGCAAGGGTACGAAAACAAAAAGGGGAGTGCATTGGGCTTTGAGAGGTAATTTCTCTCTATATTTTAATATGTATGGAATTGATATTCTTAAATATCCTTCTTAATCAAATATGCATGTTACCTAGATCTTGTTAGTGCTGAGTCCAGGCACTGGTAGGTTTTTCCATCCACGCCTTTATAGAACCGTTTATAGGTAGTCCAAAGTGTCTCATCTTTCAATCTCTGGAACTAAGTGCGTGTTATTTCAGCAAATATATTGGTCTGCAGATTAAATGTCGATCAGCGTAAGACATAATAAAGTAAGTAATCAGTCAGTATGGACTCTGATAGCGTCTGAGTCACTTCCTTTCATTTTCAAATGACTGTTTTGTGCCTATGCCATTCTGCTGTGCTGCACTGGCAGTTAATCAGCATGAAAGGGATATTTTTCAGGAAATGAAAAAGAGACAGTGCTGGGAATTAAAAAGTCGTCGATACAAAGAAACACAGCATTGCTTATCTTTAAGCCAGTTTTTGAAAAATTGCTTTCAACATGTAATTGTCAAGAATTTTTGCAGAAACTTTAAAATGGAAGAACATGGCAAAAACTGTCAACAGGCTCACCAAACAGATTGTGTCTGTCTTTTTTAGATTCTTAAAAACTAATTATAAGAGAAGCTCAGCAATTTTATTTACTGAGCTACTCTTTTGCTCTTAGCTCTGGATCATGTCCGTTAAAGCATTAAAATGCTGGGCAAGAGGAGTCTCTAGGTTGTATTATCAGAAAGAATATTAATTTCTGGAAGATATCAAGATTCCAAAGGTTGCCTTGAAATCATCAGTTGGTCACGTGGCCCAATTGCAACAATTGAGGCAAGCAGGATGGAGCTATCCCATGCCACTAAAAGGCTTAGCATACTAATGGCCCTTTGACACTATCAGCCATTCAGAAATCAGACTTTGTCATGCTGAAGAATAGGCCACTCACCCCCAACAGGAAGCATTGGGCAGGCAAACGTGACAGTAATTCCCTGTCAGATAAAACTGGGATATTGTTTTGGATTCCCGAAATATGAGAAAAGAATTATCTAGTCACAAATTTAAAAGAATCTTTCTTGACCTATTAGGCGCTTCACATTCAAGGGAAGGATTGGCACTGAAATTGTGGTTAACAATTTTTAGAGTCCAGGCATCTTTGAACAGGTCGTGGAAATTGGAGTTGAGGCAAACTGTACATTTGGTACAGTTTGGGGAAAGAAAAAAATTAACCAAGATCCCGGTGGTTTCCACTTTAAATTAGCTAGAAGGTGAAAAGCACTGTGGGAAAAGAAAGCAACAGGAGCACTGTCTCAAGGTTACTTTCTGTGTCTTTCCAGAGTTCCAAGGGATTTGTATTAATGCACAACAAAGCAAGAGAAACAATCCAGCCTGGAGCCCGCCTGGAAACCAGGAACTGGCCTTGGAAACATAGGGAGGTGAGGGGGACTCTCACATTAACACATCAAAACTAATTTGAAGAGGATTTAATTGATCTGTGGGTTGTCAAAGGAAGACTTCAGCTTGTAAATTACAAGTGGTCGTCTGCTCATTACCTCTCCCTTTTGAAAAAAAAAGAGTGGAGAGAAATAATTTTGGTATTTTGTCTGCTCCTATTTGGTGTTTCTCCACTTTAGCCCTGTATGGAGTGTCTTATTTTGTCCAACTATCGATTGTTGAAAACATTTTTTTTCAAAAGGGGAAATATTTATTTCAGAACGATTATCTCTTGTTCTGTAAAAGAGGAAAAAACAGGTTCAAACGAGGCAGACTTCAGCAAAGACACTTGTAATCCCCTTTGTGTCTGTGTGTTCTTTCCATCAGTTTAGAGAATGTGAGAAATATCTCTTTGAATCAAGTTGGTACTTAGGTCTCCAGACTCCGACAATTTAAATGTGATGCATAAATAGGGTATTCATTCAGATACAGTCACTTGTTTACTGCATTGACTTGCTTTTAAATGTAAAATAAAACAACAACAACAACAACAACAACAACAACAACAAAAACCCTACTTGTTCTCTTTAAAGTGTGACTAAAGCAAATTAATTTTTTCTATAAATTTTTATCACAATATGTTTTGGGGGAGAGAAAAGAGAAATAAAATAAGATCAACCTTTGTGACTCAAAATGAGTAACTGCAAAAGAAGAAATAAAATGCCTCATAAGTTCTCACTCAGTACCTAAAATCTTCCCAGCTCCAGGAGCATTTGCCTCTGAAAAGCCTTCAAACAGCACAGGTTTAAGATAGGGCTGCATTCCCCCCAACCCCGCCGCGCCCCCCCGCCCCGCCCCCCCTTTTGTTTGCCACAGTTTTCACAGTTTTTTTTTTCTTTAATTTCTTTCTACAAGTTGGCATGCTCTCTTTGCTTGGTTCTGCATGCTTTTGATTTACTATCCCCCCTCCCCGTTTTTACTATCCCCCCCTCCCTGTTTTTACTATCCCCCCTCCCCGTTTTTTACTATCCCCCCCTCCCTGTTTTGACCCTCTTATTGCTCCAGGCTGCCCTGTTCTTCAGATACAATGTTGTTTGTTTGTTTCTGTGTTTGTTTTTAAAGAAGAAGAATGGGCAAAGTTATGGGCAGAGTTTGAGTTACCCACATGCTCTATTAGAAGTTTCTTAGTCTTTAAAAAAAAATGTGGACACTGAGAGAATAGCTTTTTTGAAAGAGAAAGTGCATTTGGCACACAGTTTTTTCCTGGGGGCTAGGCATATCACTTGAATTTTATTGTCTTGCTCCGGAAGTAGAGTTGAAAACACTCCATATTAAAATTAAGTTTGATAGATAGTGTGAGTAGTATATGAATAACTGGGGTCTTACTTATTTGCTAGTTTCTGTAAACATTTTAAATTTTACAGAACAAATCTATGCAGAAGGTGTAATGTTGATAGAATGTCCATAAAATTATAACACACACACACTTGCACACACACACACACACACACACACACAAAACAGTGTTTGAGCTTTATCTCTGGGTTTCCCCTTTTTTGCCCTACTAGAGTACCGAGAGAACATATTTTTACCAAAAGTAACCCCACCCCCAGTTCCCCGGTCTTTATTTTCCTTCTTAAACTGCCCTTTCAGATTTAAGAATTTGGATGTTGAAAGGAAGAGACAAGCAATATGTTTTTTGATAAGAGATTCTCAGCGACGTGGTTAGCTTGGGTTTTTCCTCCCATGTGCTGTGGTTCCCATCAGGTGTTTAAACCCTGGGCCTGGTGGAGCTTCAGTGCACCAGGTCAGCTGTTCCTGACGATGGCTACTATAGAATCTGCACTTTCCATGTTGCCTTGCCTCTGGCACCAGTGTGTGTGTGTGTGTGTGTGTGTGTGTGTGTGTGTGTGTGTTGGGGGGTGGGTGGGTACCTGACCCCTCAGCCTATCAGGCACTGAAGACTGCAAGAAAATTGTAGCCAGCTTCTTCCAGCTACGTTAGTTTTACTCCAGCATCCGTAATATAAAAACCTCTCTTCAAATTGAAAATTTGGTCACATTTAAATACAGAGTAATATTCTCATAATGGTTTTTAGATAATCTAAGGCTTGGATGAAAATCTGAAGTGGGAGAAAACTTCAGGCAGTCTTGCAGGTCCTCCCCTGTATAGCTGAGGTACCGAGGCAACAAACTGTTGGAAACCCTGAATCAGGGATGTGAAATCAGGCTTATTGTTTCCGCACTAACTTGTACAGCTCGGATGTGTACCAGTCCTTTCAGTGAGTTCATCTCATCCATTTTCTCCTATGTCTGAAACTTAGGTTTAAGTCTCAGCGTAGCAGTATGAACTCTGCTAAACTCCAAACTGATTGATCAGTGGTTATCAGGACTATGACATCTCTGATTGACATGATGTACTGATGTGAATTGTTTGGAGTTGTTTTTGTTTTTGTTTTTTAAAAATTCTCCCTACTTCGAGCAGGGCAACAATGGTGCACACCTTTAGTTTCAGTACTCAGGAGGCAGAGGCAGGCAGATTTCTGTGAGTTTGAGGCAAGCCTGGTCTACAGAGCAAGTTCTAGCATAGCAAGGGCTACACACAGAAACTCTGTTTCAAAAAACAGAAACGAAGCAAACGAAAATTTCCCTTCTTATAAAAGTATTTGTTTACTTGGCGTTATTACACAGAAAAAGAAAAAGTTAAAATTCATTAGTCATTGTTGTATTGTACAATGGAAAAACTCTTCCATCTACAGACAAATTTACATAGATAGATATACATCATAAAATTCTCTTAGACTTTTCATAAATAAAATGTCACAAATAACAAGCCCATGTCCCTATTGATGTGTTAGAGTGGCATTCGCGTCAGAAAATACCACACTAGGCCCAAGCAGTTACACATGTAAGAGGTTTAATTGAGAGGATGAGAGGGGGAAGTGGCGTGGAAAGAGAAGAGTGGGAGAGAGAGAGAGAGAGAGAGAGAGAGAGAGAGAGAGAGAGGGAGTAGGGATATATGTATATATATATGTATATATATATATATATATATATATATATATATATATATATATGATGTGACGTATGGCCCAGGTAAAGGTGGGAGGCAAGCCCAATGGATTTTGGGAATATGGTGGCTGTTGCCCTGGCAACAGGTCTGTGGACCTGCCCATGCATAGGCACAGGCTTTGGATGATGCTAACATACCTCTCTTTTTGATATTATAAAGAGAAGGAAAGAAAAAGGGAAGGGGAAGCCTATGGTGAAAAGGGGACGAGGGCATTGTGTCTCTTAAGCTACTTTCTGCTGTCTAGGGGCGTTGTCAATGGGGGTAGCTGGCTTTCACCATCGGGATCCACTTGGTAAACATTTGCATCAGGTTCCTCTGTGGACAGTGACTTGTCTGTGGACAGTGGCTGGTAATCCTGTAACAGGAGCTGATTGATAGTTTGGTTAGAAATTTTTTGTATTTGTCGTTGATGAAATGTAGAAACAAGATTAATGAGGCAGGGAGCAAATAATAACACCAGGAAGATGGCTAGGAGAGGAGTTACAAACGGGAACATCCACTTCCATATGGGATTTTCGAAAATCTCAGAACTGGAGGTCTCACGGTCTCTGAAATTTTTTATGTCTGACTGTAGCTCCTGGATTTTAATTCGTACTATCCTGGATTGGTTGACATAGAAGCAGCATTCTTCTTGGAGGAACAGGCAAAGACCACCTTCTTTAGCTGTCAGGAAATCTAGTCCTTGTCTGTTCTGAAGTACCACGGCTGCCAAAGAATCAATCTGTTTTTGGATAGTAAGCACAGTTTCAGACACTTTTTTGAAAATCATTTTGGAACTGAGAAGTGAATGTATTATATTGGATCATGGAAGTTGTTATCCCTGCAACTCCAGTACCAACACCTATGGTTATTCCTGTAGCAATCAAGAGTGGCACAACTTGGACTGCCCTCTTATGTTGGGCAGCTATCATATCTATAACTGGGATTGGCAGAGGCTCATTTCCCTGGATTACTCCCAGTTCAGGGAAAAGAAGTACTAATGTGCAAACTCCTGACCAGCTAGAAGGTAGGCGATGATATGCCTGAATGCCACAAAGAATTGATGTGTTTTGGATTGTAGGGCATTGTGGCAGAGATGATATATCAAGGGTTATGGTTCTATTGCAGTCTAGGGAGCCCAGCATTCCCACTGAATGAGTCCCAGAGGCCTTAAAACAGGTTGCTACGCCAAAGAGAGGGACAAAGGTAAGGTATGGAGTCGTGGCGACACTGGAGCCAGGGCAGCTGACAAAGGGTGAGATAACGTTACTTGGCAGTATCACTGGAGATGCTGTAAGTGACAATTGTTAGTTAGTTCCAGGGGGTACACATAACCAGCACTCCTTAAAGCGTCCAGGTCCAGGTCTGGTGACATTAAGGAGTTGGTATGCCGCTGTCAAGGTCTGAGGTAAAAGGCGAAATGACAAGTTAGTGCCATTTATGAGGGGTGATATCAAAGAGGTAAGGACCTCAGAGGAGTGTTTGATTATCTTCCCTACTTTTTCGATATCCAGGGATTGGACAATTGAGACATATTTTCTCTGAATATGGATGGTAGTTACTGGGCCCTCGGACTGATTTTTACGATAGAGCTTACCAACGACTCCTGTCTCCCACCTGGAACCCCACGGGTCTTGTATGTGGAAAAAGAGTGTCTTGCAATGTTGATAGAAGAAATGATTGATCCTTGATCCTAGCATATGTACTTGACAAGACCAATATGGGCAGCCCCCATATTTATCTGGCCATTTTCTACAATAATCTTTTGTCTGGTCAAAGAGAAAGCAAGTATAGAGATCATAATATTTAGATGGGATTACAGATACTGGGATGATAGCAATTTGGATTGGTTCCTGGCATCTGGCTATGGAGCAGTTTCCCGACCCTATTTGGAAAGACTGTTTGTTATCTGTGGTGGTTTCTTGAACCTTGAATCTCCAGATATAAGGACTACCCTGGATAGGAATGAACAGTAGGAGGAGGATGAGAAACCCATGTTTAATCCAGTGAAGTCGAGCTCGGCTGCCGGAGTGGAGTCTCATTTTCTGGGATTGGGGACAAGGTAGGCAGTCTCTTTGTCCTCTGGAGCTTAATAGAGCATGGTCCTGTTAGGATTGATGTGTATGAAAAAGAGTCATTTTTAGGTGGAGGAATGAAAGGTTTGAGATGAGATAGATGGACCCAATGATTGAGTCCCTCGAGTTTAGCAGCTGTAGGGGTCACAAGAATTACTTTAAAAGGGTCCTGCCACTTGACAGAGAGAGGGGTGAGGGCCGATGACCTGGAGGGGATAGAAGGACTTGGTCTCCAATGTTGATAGGTAGTGGACAGGAGACAGTGCATGGCCGAGGTAGATGGTGGTCAGCAAAGTTCCATAGGAGAGAATGGAGGTGGCAAAGTAATGGGTTAAGTAGATGGTCTGGGAGGGGAGAACATTTAGGTGAAAGACCAGGAGTTTGAACTGGACGTCCATACATGAGTTCAAAGGGAAAGATGAGGAGAGCTCGCTTTGGGAGAGCTCGTAATCTGAAAAGGGCCAGGGGTAGAAGTTTTACCCAATCAAGGTGAAGTTCCTGTGACAGTTTAACAAGAGTGGTTTTTAAAGAGTGATTAGTTCTTTCTACCTTACCAGAATACTGAGGGTGGTAAGGAATGTGAAAATGCCAGGGGATATCTAGGGCCTTAGATAGGATTTGAGAGACTTGGGAAGTAAATTCAGGATCATTATCTGATTGGAGAGAGGCTAGGACACCAAACCGGGGGATGATCTCCTGGAGGAGGAGATCAGAGACTGTCTGAGCCCTTTTGTTAGTTGTGGGAAATGTCTCTACCCACCCTGAGAAGGTGTCCATCAAGACTAGGAGGTACTTGGCACACTTGACAGTGGGCATGTGGGTAAAGTCAAGTTGCCAGCCAGTTCCAGGAAGGGAACCTCTAGCCTGATGGGTAGGAAAAGGGGTGCTATGATACTTTGAGTTGGGGTCAGACCTCTGACAGATTTTGCAAGAAGCAGTGATAGATTTCAAGAAGCTTAAGTCCTCAGAAGTAGGCTGTAGGTGGGTCTTCACAAAAGAAGACAATGCTTGGCTGTTAGGATGAAAAAGTTGGTGAAGATAGGACAGAGTTTGGCAGGTATCAGGAGCTACATCAGGAGATGTAGGTTGTAGTGTAAGAATGTCCTGGGGAGGATGAGACAAGTCTAGGCCCCTAAGGGCCGAAGCTCTAGCTGCCTCGTCAGCTCCGTTGTTTCCCCTGGAGACAATAGAGTCATCTGTCTGGTGTGATCTACAGTGGACAATCCCAATGGCTGTGGGAAGATGGGAGGCCTTTAGCATGGCCATAATTTGGTTTGCATTAGTTACTGATCCTCCTTTTGTGGTAAGTAGCCCACGCTCCTTCCAGATAGCAGCGTGAGACAGGAGGATATGAAAAGCATATTTGGAATCTGTGTAGATGTTGAGGAATTTTCCCTGTGCCAGTTGAAAGGCACGAGTAAGGGCTATTAGTTCAGCCTGTTGATTGGTGGTCTGAGTAGGAAGGGCCTGTGCCTCTACCACCTTGGTGTCTGATACTATGGCATAACCAGCTCTTCTAGCCCCTTCATGTAGAAAGGAGCTGCCATCTGTATACCAGGTATAGATGGCCTGAGGCAGTGTGCCCTCCTGTATGTGTGAAGGATGAGGTAATAGTTCCTCCAAAGTTTCAGTGCAGGAGTGAGATAGGGAGTGGTCCTTTTAAATACCCCTTACTCCTCGTGCTCATGGTCGAACTCCTCTGGCCTGCAAGGTTACGAGTTCGACCCCGGTACCAGCCTTTCCTCAATAAACCTCGTGTGTTTTGCAGCAAGTTCAGCCTCTCGAGAGTTATTGGGTGGTCATGTCATCCCGAGGCTTGAGTGAGGGTCTCCCCAGGTCTGGGGGTCTTTCACATCTTCTTATGGAGCTAATCACCCAAACTGATTGTTTTTCAACCTCTGAGTAAACTGTATGCACATTTTCTACTTAATCTCTAGAGGTTAATGGCCTTGAGGATCTTTGTATATAATGGAAGAGGAGAGTCCTCTGACCACATTGTTTTAATCCTTGAGATATTTTGTGTGTCATGAATGGAGAAGCCATCTTTTCTTCTGAGGCATCACAAGACAGGCTTCGCAAGATGTTTGTTTCTTACTGAATTTTTTGAGCAACACATTGAAGAGTTGAAGTTCATAGCTACTAAATAAGCTCATGCTAGGTAGATTCTCTGTGCCTCCATTTTAAACCTAAGTGATGCCCTCAGGTTCTATCTAACTATCCATAAAAGCATGAAGGAGAAATTTGTGTCATTGGACAAAGTGATGTCAGTTGATAACAGTTAAATCCATTACTTCTCACTGACTGTGGGACATTAAAAAACCTTCCTTTTGGACAAAGAATTTCAATTTCTGATCTTTTACATAAGGATAGCTGTTCTAATAATTATTTTGTTGTCAATATCTTAAGCCAGAATCTACATAGGACTCTGGTATAAATAGTCATAAAATAATGTTGTGCTATTTGTAGCCAGATTTAATGTAGAATTAAAGGAACTTTTCTCTCCCCTTTTAAGAATCGTTCCTACAAAGAAAATGTGTCACATATCTCTTCCAGTGCCTCATTTGCAAAGATGTCAGATACAGTGGATGTATTTACGAATGTGGAAGCCCATACTAGGTTTCTCTTTCCTAAATATTTATTTTTAAAAGAGACTTAAATGCTTTTCCTATTGTGCAGCTTGCCTTTGGGTAATAAAATGAACATGACGACATCGTGAGATTCTCTTCACTCTCCTAAGGGATTCTACAGGCCATGCCAATTTTACTTATATCTGTCTTATTTTCAATCTTCTTTAGAGGTCAATGAAGCCTAGCATCTTTGGCGGGGGGGGCTTAACCACATTTCCTAGAAGTCTGATTTAAAATATAAATTGGCTTTGCCTTAGCTCTGGATATGTTGCCATTATAGGCTCCAAAACATTTAGGTAATTAATTTTCAAATTTTCTGTGGCTAGTCATATACGCCTTTCTTTTGAATCCAACCCATGTTTCAGTGACTAAACTGCAACACGAACAAGTGAGTGTTAAAGTAATGCATGCTCATCATAGAACATCAAGGAGCATCATAGCATATTTAAGTAAGGACAACTAAATAAGTACATTTTACAAATACATTTGAGTAACCTGCTCATCTGTGTTGAAATACATTTGTCTAAGACATATTTCTCAATGAAGGATTATTAGACAACAGTCTAATTATTTTTGCCTGGGCTGCTGGCTCTCAAACCTTAGGCACCTGTGCATTGTTGACAAGTGTTCTATTACTGAGCTACAGTCCCTGCCATAGCACTAGTATTTTAATGGTCTTGGCTCTTCACCATATTCTTTAAATATATATAATATTCCTAATCATGTATGAGAAAGGAGAGGGAGATAGAGAGGCAGAGATAGAAAAACAGAGACAGAGAAGTAGGAAGAGTTGTCTCTCCTTATCACACTGACTCTTCAATTTAGCTCTACTAATTAAATTGGCATATGTGCTAAATGATGCCGCCCCCCCTCCCTAGATAAGTCCACAACCAAATCCCTGAAATCTGTGGTCATCAATTTTGATGGCAAAGGGTGAATATTGCCTAATAAAAAAATAAATCATTAAGTTTCAGAAAGGGAGAGGAAGGTTTATCCTGGAACATTCAGGGAGGCTGAACTAGATTCTCATATGTTCTTATGAGACAAGAGGCAAAGGGAGTTTACAGAGAGATACAAAGAAGAGAAAGCGACATAGAGACAGAGTCCAAGATTGGAGTGTGGTGGCCACAAGCCAGGGATGTCATGTTGGAAGGTCCCAGAAGACAGAAGAAGTAAGAAAGGAATTTACTCCACAGTCCCCTGAGAGGATGTTGCCCTGGCAACATCTTGATTTCAGACTTTTGGCCTCCAGAAATGTGAGAGGATAAAGTTCTGTTGTTTCAAGCCACCAGGCTGTGGTGATTTGATATTTGAGTCTCAGAAAGTAAATACAAGGGGTTAAAAAAAGTAAATTATTACATTAAAACCTGTGATTTTTTCCTACTATATATTAAAAATAATAAAATGTACATTTCACTTTTGCTTTCATCTACATTTCTTTCACCATAGATAAAGTGATATATATACATATACATATATATATCACTTTAAATATATCTCACTTTGTGTGTGTGTGTAATTGACTGGATTAATAATGAGGTTGGAAGAAGATGAAGCACAAAGCAAAAAGGGGAAGAGTTGAACCCATGTGGAGGTCAGTGCAACGTTTTAGAAGGGAAAAGGAAATCAGGATTTGGAATAAGACAATGGTTGAGGATAGACACAGCAGATGCAGGAGATGCAATGCTTGGTTCTGGGTGTCTACAGAGAAGAGGAGATGGGGATAATGAATGAGCAAGTAACCATACCATTTCCTGAGATACAAAATGGTGGAGGAATAGAAAAGGGCAGGGAGGGAAAATAAAGACCTCACCTGAAGAGGTCAGCTCAGGGCATTTGGAAAATTCCACCAGACCCCTCCCCTCCTAGAAGAGAAAGGTCGTGGAGCACTTAGGCAATCCTCCCCTCCAGGAGGGAGAGGCTTAGTTACATCAACTAATCAGACCTTGGGAGTGAGAGGTGGGGTGGGAGGGTGGGATGAACGGTAGAGGGGTGGACCAATCATGGCCACCCGCAGGTGGGCGAGGCCCAGAGAAAGTAGACACATTGCTAACTGTTGGCCACCCACAGACAAGGGAAGTCCTTGCCACCTCATTTCCTAAAGAGCAATCAGTTTAAAGGTCACACTGTTCTGCACCAATCACATTGTGCCTAATGCTTGCTGCTCCAAAAACTGTATAAAAGCTCACGGACCCGGGCTTCGAGGGGTTGTTCTCTCTCCTTTGTCTGCAGGGCAACCTTAGCATGCTAGAATAATAAAATTCATCTTGCTTTTGCATTGATCCCTTACTCCGAGTTGTTCACTCAGAGGGTCTCTGGTAAGTTAAGACTCGAGTCTTACACAACTAGGGATAGAGACCTTGACCAGAGTTAGACATCAGACAGCTGTCAGAATACTGAGGTCATTGACATGCACAAGACTTTTAAGGCAGTGTTTGAGGTACAGAAAAAGCAAAACCTTCCTGAGATAGAACCCTAAGGGGCAACATTTGTAGGCTGCCTAGAGAAAGTTTGTCTCTCGAAGGTGACAAGGAGCTGACCCAGGACAATCAGGTGGTGACTTTTAAGGACAAAGTGACTCATAACATTAAAAGCCCTAGAATGCTCTTTTGTATTATTATTTTGTTTCTTTTCATTTTACAAAGTCCCCAAATATTTAGCAAAACAGAAGATTTGGTGGCTTCGTCATTGTTTAGATTTCTCTTTCAAATTAAACAGTGCAGTGCATGGGCAGAGACCAACTGTTAACACCTTTGGATGCTGCCTTGGGCTGCAGACTTCTTCCTGTGCAATGCCAGCCAATGATGGATAGAAACCCCAAGTGAGACATTTCTTCTCCTTGACCCACAAGTCCTGCTGGACTTGTTAGAAAGGTCTCAGGTCCTGATCACACCATATAAAGCCTTTAAGCTTCAAAACTTGCTTTGTCTTCATTTTATATTTTCCAGAGAAAGCTCTTGTTCTTAGTATGTGTGACACAGTGACCTTACAAAAGCACCTTCCACAGAGTTATAGGAATTGCCAGAGCATGTACAGTAGAGTCCAAGACACTGGATGAAAAAA
>JADRCD010212854.1:0-18867 GCA_019843815.1 Montemys delectorum
GAAATGTGTGATGTTTATCTTCTTTGATTCAGCCTTGCCTGTTTAATGTGATTATTCCCATCATCATCTAGTTTCATGAAAATGACATCTGTAATCTTTATTATTGAATAATAAACCTATGGTTATACAATATTTTAGTTTATTAATTCACTGTTGGAACATAAGATTATTCAATTAATTTACTATTTCAAATAAAACTGAAATATGCAAGTATCTATTTGTGTGCTAATAATTCATTACTTTTGAGTAGATTAGAAGTAATATAATACATTAATCTTTCATTTTATTAGTTAGATAAATGTTTATTCTGATTTTTAAGGTGGCAATACAACTTTACATTACCATTAACAGGGCAAAAGGATTCCCTTATCCTTGCTATCATATTTATTATTTGTTTCATTCCTAATAGTCATTACTGTGAATAGAATTAGAGAAAATCTCAAAGTAGTTTTGATTTTAACTCAGTCCTTGGGTAATGACATTGAAAATTTTTTAATATGTGTTGACCATTTGTGTTTCCTTTGAGAACTGTCCATTTTATTTCATTTTATTGATTGGATTGTGGTCCTTTTGGTGATTTGCTTTTTTCAGTTACTTATATATTTTATATATTAAATCTTTGTCAGCTTAATTATTTTTCTCCCTTCTGTATTCTCTCTCTTCATTGTGGTAATTCATTGCTTTCCTGTGCAGAATTCTTTATCAGAGTCAATCAAAGTTCTCAGTTTTTTCTATTACTTCCAAGTTTTTAAGTGTCCTATTCAGAAAATCATTTCCTGTGTCTGTACCTTCAAATGTTTTTCCTATGCTTTCTCTTGGAGTTTATAACCTTTGGGTTACGAACGAAAGGTTTTGTGCCATCTTGCACAGATTTTTGTAGAGGATAAAGACCTAGCCCAATTTCCTCGGTGCCAATATTCAGCACTCCTGAGAACCTGAAGACTATATACTTGCTTCTACAGCATGTTTGCTACCTTTCTCAAAATCCCATGTCTGTAGATGTGAGACTTAATCTATTCAGTTGAGCTGAATGTTTGGCTCTACAACAGGACTAGGACATGTTTGTAAGTATCCCTCTCTATTTTAACATGAAAGGATTATAATAACTCTAGCATTGTTTTTTTTCCCAGACAGGGTCATATCATGCAACCCTGGCTGGCCTAGTATTTGCTATGTAGGCCATGCTGTCTTTAAACTCACAGAGACTCACCTCTGACTCCCGAGTGCTTCGATTAAAGACAGGAATCATCACACCTAGCTTACATTGTTCATTTTGTTCAGAATTTATTTGACTCTCTATAGTCTTTTGTGCTATATAATCAATATGATTCAGTTGCTACACATAATGAAATCTCTGAGCTTTGAAACACTGTTTGGGCATTCATCTTTAAATTTTGAGGATATTTGGGAAACTTTTTATGGGATACAAAGTAAAAGGACACAACAGAATTTACTTATAGCATAGATTTCTAAAATAGTTACAGAAAATATTGTTGTCCTATCCGAACATAGTCCAAAAATGAAGTCTTCAGAACTGTGAATGCTTATGAGAAAACTTCAAGAAAATAAAACAGAGTCTGTGGCCTCAGTTTCTTCAAAATACAGTTTACTTGAATGTATTTTTGTGCTCCTCCAAGGTGCGAAAATAGAAATGATTTTTTTTCAGCAGTTGTTGTTCATATGCCTCTATGGAAAGATATGTTTTTTTCCACCTGTGGCTTGTCTTTGTAATTGTATACTTTACTCAGTGGAATAAGAGTCACCCACTGGAGACTCTTCTTCAGTATAAATTGTGACTCAGAGTATAAATTGTCTGATGCTTAGAATAAAGATAGCTATTAGATCAGACTTAGACAGTTTCATTTTTAGGACCTGCTCTCTCAGGTTCAGACCACCAGTTAGAGCAGTAAACAGGAAACTAGTATAAACAATTACCCTGAAATATCATCAACAAATTTTTCTTCTCAATTTATTTACTCTGAAATATTTGTTGTGATACATTGTCTATCCAAAACAGAGTGGGAACACACTACAAATTGCTAATCTTGTTAGATACACAACTCAAATAAGAAGCCAGTATTAAGAGATAAAGTCAGATAAAATCAGGAAGAAAATAGGGAAGTAATGGAGAGAAACAAGTCACTTCAATTCAATTGACAGTAAGTATCTTTAGATTTGCGAGCATTCTATGTCATGAGCATTTTTGACATTTCCAAGATTGAAAGCATTGTAATACCTTAATACTTGCTACATTCCTCCATTCTTTCTAAATCTGAAGAGGAATCAAAGGACATTTAAAACACTTGAATTTTTCAAGCACAAAGAACTAAATTTTGACTAGTCATTAAGAAACACAGATGGTTCCAAATTCAGTAAGGACTTCCTAGGAAGCATATTTGGGACAACTCCAGCTAACTCTTTAACATCAAGCCAATACATTAGCATCTAATCCTATTTAAATGAAAATCATTGCAAAACTGGAGTATGTCTACAATACTTCATTTAATTTTTCTATTCTGTCAATTAAACTAACATTGTCTATCTTCTCATAAAATCAGAGATATTTCTTTGATAGATGAGAAATAAACATTCAAGTTATGATTAGTTACAAATTCAAATGTACAAACCAATTTTCTTTTTGAAGGATCTACTATTTAAATCTTACAACCTAACCACTTTTATTTTCTTTTTCCAGTTTTACAAATCAAAAGCTATTTCCTCATTTGTCCAGCCTGTTCACTTAACAATCATGTAATTTACTTCTGAATTCATTATCCTTAAAATTCTATTCTCAGAGATATTAGGCTGTCATACTTAGATAAATTTGGTAGTGTTTCTCATTTATTGGGCACACACAATTGCTACATTTTAATAAGGGCTGGAAGTTCTTCCCATGGCTAGAAAGTTGAAACGTGTTGCTTTTGGTGACTGAATTTAGTTTCTAGCCACATTATTCAAAAACAAGAAAGAGGCACTACACTACAAATTTAAATTTGTTGAAAGATGAATTTAAAGGTTGTAGTAGGAATTTGGTCATTTCATTGTATTTAGTATAATTAGATTATAATTTCCTTAAAAAAAAAAAATCTCAGCTGTTGACTAGATTCCTTTAATTACTGTTGTATTCTGACAGGGTAGTCTCCTATTTCCTGTGCCTAAACCTTGAGCAATGGATGACAAAATGTTCCCAGCTTGAAGATTTTTTTGTATGTTTTATTAATAATTTTATTTGTTTACATTTCAAATATTAGCCCTCTTCCCAGACTCCCCTCCATGAACCCTTCAGCCCATTCCCCTCCCCTTTGCCTCTAAGAGGGTGCTCACCCAAACACCCATCCACTCATGCCTCACCCCTCTAGAATCCCCCTACTCTGGGGCATCAATCTTCTGCTGGGGCCCTCAGTCCAGACCTCTTTGGTTGGCAGCTCAGTCTCTGAGAGCCTCCAAGAGTGCAGGGTAGGTGACTCTGTTGGTCTTCCCATAGATTTCCTATCCCCTTTCAGCTTTTAAACTTTACCCCAACTCTTCCATAATAGTCTCAGTGCCCCTTGGGACTTAAAGTTAGGATGTGGGTCTTTGCATCTCTTTTCGGTCAGCTTGTGGGTAGAGCTTCTCAAATGTCTTAGTCAGGGTTTCTATTCCTGCAAAACATCATGACCAAGAAACAAGTTGGGGAGGAAAGGGTTTATTTAGCTTACATTTCCACATTGCTGTTCATCTCTGGAGGAAGTCAGGTCTGGAACTCAAGCAGGTCAGGAAGCAGGAGCTGATGCAGAGGCCATGGAAGGATGTTCCTTACTAGCCTGCTTTCCCTGACTTGCTCAGCTTGCTTTCTTATAGAACCCAGGACTACCAGCCCAGGAATAATGGCACTACCCAAAATGGGTCCTCCTCCCTTGATCAGTAATGCCTTACAGCTGAATCTCATAGGAGCATTTCCTCAAGGGAGACTCCTTTCTCTGTGATACCTTTAGCTTGTGTCAAGTTGACACACAAAACCAGACAGTACATCAGAGGACAGTTATGGTAGGCTCCTGCCTGTAAGCATTATAGAGCATCATTAATAGTGTCAGAGATGCGTAATTGCCCATAAGATGAGTCTGAAGATGGGCCAGTTTTTAGTTAGGCATTCCCTCCCACCACTACCCCCACCCCCGTCTCTACTCTGTCTTTGTCCCCATATTTTTTATAGACAGGACAAATTTTGGGCCATACATTTTGTGGGTGAGTTGGTGTCCTTATCCTTCCACTAGGGGGCGCAGCCTGGCTAGACGAGAAGGCCTCTTCAGGTTTAATGTTCCCACTGCTATGCATCTCAGCTAAGGTCTCCCACATTGACTCCAGGGAGCCTCCTCTATCTCAGGTCTCTGACATATCATTTCTTCTTCTTCTTCTTCTTCTTCTTCTTCTTCTTCTTCTTCTTCTTCTTCTTCTTCTTCTTCTTCTTCTTCTTCTTCTTCTTCTTCTTCTTCTTCTTCTTCTTCTTCTTCCTTCTTCTTCTTCTTCTTCTTCTTCTTCTTCTTCTTCTTCTTCTTCTTCTTCTTCTTCTTCTTCTTCTTCTTCTTCTTCTTCTTCCTTCCTTCCTTCCTTCCTTTCTTTCTTTTTCGTTCTTTAAAACAAAAACAAAAACAAACCCCTGTTCCCTACCCCTCCTCCTTCTTGCCACCCCATCCTCTCCTGGTTATTCATCAAATCCAGAGAGCACATCATTCTTGAATAATATGCTAGCCTAGGATGTTTGGATTAGAGTGGGAAGAGTCAACAATGTATCTATGTAGTCTATCACTGTCTGTCTATCTATCTATCTATCTATCTATCTATCTATCTATCTATCTATCTAGCCATTAATCCATCTATCTATTTATCTATCTATTTATCTATCTATCTATCTATCTATCTAGCCATTAATCCATCTATCTATTTATCTATCTATTTATCTATCTATCTATCTATCTATCTATCTATCTATCTATCTATCTATTTATCTACCTATCATCTTCTTTACAGTAGTCACACCACGTACTCATGCACAATAGATAAGTACTCAATAAACTTAGCTTTACCCTCAGAAGGAAAAGATATCTATTGATTGCATTCTCAACCACTATGTTCAGTCCAAATAAGAAAACCTGCAAGCATTTGAATTCATGTCTCAATTGATAAGAAATTTATTCCTTGAAAGTTGAAAAAAAAATCCTACATTAAAGCCTGTCAAATAATGTAGTTATTTAAACTTATACTTGATAATTTAAAAAATCGCAAAACAGTCTATTATATTGTACATGGGTCAGTGAGCTTAGAAGTTCTGGGTATATTGAAAAATATTTTTATAATTTTTATGGCTATTTATCCAATATACATAATTTTACTAATAGTTACAAATTTGATAATTACAACAGTCAATATTTTAAAATAATATTTTAATTGATAAAATATCAAAATTCTATATGGGGAGTCCATGAGTACTAGCATGTGTGTCTGTGGGTGTGTGTCTGTGTGTATGTATGTATTTACACATGCATTTTTATACAAATGAAACATAAAACATGAGCTGAAAACATGGCATTTTCTGCTCTTTCAGAATACCCATCTTAATTTCTAGCATCCACATGGTATCCCACAAGCATCTAAAACTACAGTTACATAAAATCCAATGCTTCCTCATTGTATCCAAGAGCACAATATATGATACACAGTCATATATTCAAACACCTATATACATATAAAGTAAAAAAAAATATTATGTTTGATCAACTATTCTATCATCCTAATTAAAGTAAGATCCACTTCCAAAAATGCTTTGAAATCTTATTTAGTAAATATTTAATATCTAGTTCTCAAGCATATGCAAGAGCTTGTTATGAAGGGATATAGAGTTATGCTCCAATGAAACAGAATGCATTGTCCTATAAAGTTGGCTTTATAAAAGTTAAATATTTGCCACAAACAGATAATGTAGTTGCAGGCCTGCACAGATAATCGTGTATTGGCACAATGTACATTAGGACATGAAATGCAAGTATAGTAGATCTTGAATCATGTGCTTGTATATGGCACATATATGTGGAAATATTAAATTTATATTTTTGAGTTGTCTACGTATACATGCCTAGGACCCTTTGTTTATGTATATGTGTTTAAGTATGCATGGCACATGTAGAAATTATATAATTTTTAACCAATAGTTATAATTACACTGGAAAAGCATGAGAAAGATTTCCTGTTGAAGTCTTTCTATTTTGTTTGAATTATCAGAGAAATCTTTCATATGTGGTACAAAAATAAAATTGTGTGGAAAATGTTTTAGACCCAGAAATACCCTGTGGACATATTTAAAGCCTTTTCCTTTTATCCTGAATGACACAGGAAGTCACGTACTGTTCTGCAAAGAAAAATAGTATAGTTTGTCTTATGTATTAAACCCTACTCCATCTGCTATGTAGAGGAAGGATGATAGGGAAGAATGTGCAAACAGAGAGAACAGTTGGAAACCATTGTGATAAATAGTCAAGCCAAAGGATGTTAATATCTTCTGAAAAAAATAATAGCTTTATAGTGTCCCTACAATAAAAGAGTCTAGAAACTTATCTGTATGTTGTTCCTATAGAATTTTATTTTAAGTCATGTTTATTTCCTCCATCAGTGGCTTAACATATTCTGATATTTGTGTAACTTTAATATGTAATTTTGAAGAATATTATCATTATGAACTATTTTATATATTAGAGCTTATTAGGCATATGCTACTTAAATAGCGGAATATAAATGTTAAATAACTATAAAAATGTCAAATACTTGGAAATGATAGTAATAGGGTAAAATGAAGATCTTATTCAGTTTTACCATTTGGATATTAAAACTCTGATAACTTTTACTCATGAATATGTACATTAGAATGATAGGATTATCATTAATCCACTATGTTCTGATTCAACAAATGCATAAACATTTTCATGTATACTATAGCATATGTTTAATATCTCATTCTATTTTAAAATAAAAATTTTATGTCTTGTAAAAAGAATTTTACATTTTACAGTAATTATTTTAATCACCAAATACTTTTTAGGACCTACTTGTAGAGAATAGCACTAAGATTTGTCAGTAAATCAAACTAGCTAAATAAATTTCTCCGTGCTTACAGCATGTATTCTGTGATAGAAAGCATCTGGTAAGAAAAGTATGTGATAAGCAATATAAAATGTAATGAATCATAACAGTATGTTTTAAAGTGATGATTGTAAAAAGGAAAATAAGGCTCCTGATTTGCTCTTGTAAAAAGAGGTGCTGAACTGAATGGGCTGAATTAAAGGACAATTTTGTACTCCGCTTCATCAAAATACAGTCTCACTTCTTAAAAAAAAATTTTGAAGTAAAATTTTCTTATTTAATTTTTTATTTATCATTTGATTCACTTACATTAAAAATGATAACCCTATTCCCAGTTACCCCTCCACAACCCCCCATTCCTTCCCTGCTATCCACCTCCCATTTGCCTCTATAAGGATGCTCCTCCACCCACTCACCCTTCCATTCCCACCTCACCCCTCTAGGCTGCCATCTGCTAAATGTGTATCTGGAGCCATGGCTCCCTCCATGTGTACTCTTTGGTTGGTGGTTTAGTCCCTTGGAGCTCTGGATGGTCCAGTTAGTTGATATGGTTCTTCCGATGAGGTTGCAATACCATCCAGCTCCTTCAGTCCTTCCCCTAGCTCTTCCATTGAGGTCCCTGGGATCAGTCCAATAGTTGGCTGTGAGTATTTAAATCTCTGTTGGTCAAGTGCTGGTAGATCCTTTCAAGGGACAGCAGTACAAGGCTTCTGTCAGCAAGCACTTCTTAGCATTAGCAATAGTGTGAGGGTTTGGTGTCTACAAATGGTATGGATTCTTAAGTGGTGTGGTCCCTGGATGGCCTTTCCTTCAGTCTCTATTCCATTTGTTGTTATTGTTGTTGTTGTTATTGTTGTTGTTGTTCCTTCCTTCCTGTCTTTCATTTGGACAGGAACATTTCTGGGTTAAAAAATACAAGATGGGTGGGTGACCCTATCCCTCAACTGGGGGCCATGCCTATCTACTGGATGTGGTCTCTACAGGTTGTATCTCCCCTTTATTGGGTATTTCCATTAAAGATATCCCCATTGGGTCCTGGGAGTTTCTTGCTTCCCTAGAGTCTGGGACTTTCTAGTTGCTACCACCAGTTCCCCACCCGCTACTGCTACATGTTTCTATTCAATTTTCTGATCCTCTGTACTTCTCTCTTGTCCTTTCCAACACCTGATCCTGCCCCTTCTCCTCACCCTTCTTTCTCCCTCCTATGTCCCTTCCTCTCTCTACCTCCTATGATTATTTTGTCCCCAGTTCTATGTAGGATTGAAGCATTTACATGTTGGAATTCTTTCTTAAGCACCATATACTTTGCGGGTTGTATTGTGGGTATTCTGAGCTTTTGGGCTAATATCCAGGTATCAGTGAATATATACCCTGTGTATTCTTTTGTGTCTGGGTTACCTCACTCACGATGTTTTTTAGTTCCATCGATTTGTCTGGGAATTTCATAAATTCATTGTTTTTAATAGCTAAGTAGTACTCCATTGTGTAAAATGTGCCACGTTTTCTGCATCCATTCTTCTTTTGAGGAACATCTGGGTTGTTTCCAGCTTCTGACTATTATAAATAATGCTGCTATAAGCATATTGGAGTATGTGTCCTTGTTATATGTTGGAGCATCTTTTAGGGTATATGCCCAGTAGTGGTACAGCTGGATCTTCAGGTATATCTATATCCAATTTTCTCAGGAACTGCCAGAATCATTTCCAAAGTTGTTTACCAGCTTGCAATCCCACTAGTAATGGAGGAGTATACCTCGTCCTTCACATTCTGAGATTATAACGTACGAACATCTTTTCTCTTCTATTTCCTCCTTTTAAATCTATCTATATACTCTCTTGTCTTTCTTTTAAATTAACATTCTCTCTTGCCATTGATTGCTATTACATGCATATATTTGTATACATATATGTTCCTAGACATATTCTATTAAGTCTGATAATGTTACTTGTGTTTATATCTTAGGGTCTAACTACTGATACTAGATATCCAATTGTCTCTTCCCAGGATGAAATTATTCCTCTCACACTCAGGATTCCATAGCATAGTGTAGTTCCTTGTGTAGAGTTGTAGCTTACTGAACTTTCTTCTGAATTGTATCACTGTTGCCTTTCTTAGCTTATGATTGTGATACTATACACCACACACACACACACACACACAAACACACACACATAAAAATAGGCTAAAGGTTTGACTGGATATTTTTGAAAATATGTTTAAGAAATGGCTATCACATAAGATGTATGATCACTATCTTACCATTAGTCATAGACAGATTAAACCATATTGCTCTTGCATGCATATATGTCAGAATGCAGAGAAAATGAATAATGGCTATCAAAAACATGAAATTAAAAAAGTAAAAACAAAATGAAGGAAAGTACCAAATATAAGGTTATTTTAAATTACATATATGCTGATATTAACTTGTTTTGTTAAATAACTTTCAATTTTTCTAGATTATTCCATAAAATAGAAATTAATATATTTTAATTTCTTTAAATTTTTTATATAAATTTTTTTATGTGGCAAGTTACTATACGTAATGTTTTCTAAAATGACTTTATACATTATTCATCAAAGATAAAATCTTCCTTTCAATGTCTTTTATAAACTATTACATCTCAACAAAATATAAAGAGGGCAATTTTTATTTTGAGATTGAACATTTATTATAGACTTTAATAGCTTGAGTCTTTTGATAATTTTAAACCTTTAAAAAGTTAAAAATACAAAACAAGTTAATTCATTTTTTATTGGAACAAAGAGTTATAGACCCTGCTTATGTTGGATTATATTTTATTTTTCTATTCAGGGTGTTATAGATATAATATAATTTATAAAATATATGTTTTTCTTTAAATTTTTGCTTTCATTTAAGATAATTATTTAGTAGCTTACTTCCTTATATGTGTATATATTCAAATCCCTATCTCCCTTTCAATTTTGTGCAGTAATTTCTAAGTATATCTTTCATATTTTAAGTCAATAACATACACTTTGGTGTAGAATTTATTGTTTCTTTTACTTTTGTTTAAATCAATAGCCATTAAATCATTGTAATATTTAAGAATCTTATCAGTTAGGTTGTCCTTCAATTCTATAATATAATTTACTTTTGATACACTTTTCTCAATAAATCAATACTTTTTGTGTGCTACAGTTGTTTCTATACTTTGTTACTTTCAATTGTGCCACTACTTTGCAAATTACACAATATTAAAGTACTACAGACACATATTTAAAAGTCAGTAAATGTAAATTTTACACATCCTTTTAAACTTTTTCTGAAATTTTATACATTTTATTACTTTCAAATTATTCATTTTTAATCTTGTTACTTAATGATTAGATAGTCATTATTTATTTTCAATAAATTCTATCAAGTATGTGTCTATGTTTATTAAGATGCTGTTGATAGTACATTTGATGTATCTGACGGCTATTCCGTCAATAGCTTTTGAGAAATATCTAATTGACCTTTTTTCCATTTTTTAACAGATTGATTGAATGGCTCAATAGAAGACTCCATAAAAACTTATACAATCGTGAAAATGCATTTACCAATAAGGAAATATATGGGTATTAAAATAATGGGTAGTAATAAAAGTACACTTTATCCATACATGAATATAGAAAAGAATAACTTCAATAAGTGTCATAAATAAGAAAGCAATGTAAGTAAAAATGATTTCTTTTGACTTAGATTATCAAGTGGTATAGTAAAAAAAGAGAAGTCCTGTCATTTATGTCTACTCAGATTCCCTAAAATCAACTAAGCGTAGAAATCCAATGATTACATTTTTCTCCCTTTGATGTGAAGTTTAGAGCAATTGAACATCAACAGCAGAAACCCTGATTTTACAGGAAGTAGGGATGTGGGAAGGATACACCAAAACTTGCTAATGAGCTCATTTAGAAATGGGTTTCAAGAATTTGAGGTGATGAGTCCATAATTACCTCTATTCAGTCTTTCTACATTTTGTATATATTGAAAACTTTATGGTCCTATACACAAAGCTTATTAATATATAGCAGAATATAATTTCAAAATAGCTAACACAATGACAGTCTGAAGGCTCATTTAAAAGAAAAAAATTATGTTTGGGTACCTGTCATTAAGCTTAATATTTTAAGTAATGGAAATTTTAGAATTTCTTAAGCTATCAGTGTTTTAGAATTCTGTTATCTATCTTTTGGTAAATTCCTTCTTATAAGTTTCATTTACTAATAACTTCATAAAGTACATACTTCCCTCATGATTATTGCTATTTAAGCAATTTATTTTCTATACTTATTTCATACTGATTACTTTATTAAATTTATTCATTAGACCCAGTGAACAGTTTTCATATTTTCCAAAATTACCTGTATATTTAATTATGTTTACAGTAGTATGTAATATGAAATATTTTGCGTCTAGCATTTTAAATGTGATCCTATTCTTTACAGGGTCAGTAAGCTATTGGAGGTCTGGGACCAAGAAAGGATATAAAAAAACCATCAGAGGCCAGTCTGCTTCTCCAACCAGGCCAGATTGGTGGGCTCAATACCATCCCACACACTACAGCCTATTATCTGTCTTCCAGTAGTGTGCAGTAACTAGGGACACAGATGAGTCTCCCAAATAGCCATGCCAGCTGAAACACCTATAGACCCTAGCTGATGCAGGACCTACTCCCCCTGCCCAAGCTTCATCTTTCTTCAGGTCTGCTACTTGATACAGGCCAGATTAGTGGCCCAGTATGTTCCCACATCCCACATCTTGCCTGTCTCCAAAGAAGTCTGCAATAACAGGGACTTAATCAGGGGTACAGTCCTTCTGGTTTGTACTTCCATGTGCAACTGGGGCATATCCTGTCCCTGAAACCCAAAGCCTGCCTGTCTCCCAGAAGGTTTGCCCTAACCAGGAACATATGATGGCTGCCCTAACCTGGGACATAGGAGGCTAGCTCTAAACAGAGACACAGGTGCCCCCACCCAATCCAGAGACAGCACTGCTTGCCTTCTAGAAGGCCTGTAAGAAGGCAGGATCCAGTCAGAGACACCCAGACCAGTTAACACCACAAATAACCGGATGACAAGAGACAAGCACAAGAACATATTCACCAGAACCCAATGCAATTCCACACCATGAGGACAAACTTCTCCCACTATAGCAAGCCCCGGATACTGTAATACACAAGAAAATCAAGATTCTGACTTAAAATGCCAACTCCTGAAGATTATTGAGGCCTTTAAAGAGGATATAAATAAGTTCCTTAAAAAATATAGGAAAACACAGGCAAACTAGTAGAAGCCATTAAAGAGGAAACACATAAATCTCTTAAAGAAATACAGGAAAATGAAATCAACTAGGGGAAGGAATTGAACAAAATGGTACAAGACCTAAAAATGACAATAGAAACAATAAAGACAAATGGATGCAACTCTGGAAATAGACAACTTAGGAAATAGATCAGAAGCTACAGATGCAAGCATCACCAACAGAATATAATAAAAAGAGGAAACAATCTCAGGTGCAGATGATGACATAGGAGATATTGACACATTGGTAAAAAAAAAAAGTGTAAAAAATCTCAAGGAAATTCAGGACAATGAAAAGATTAACCCTAAGAATAATAGGAATAGAAAAGGGTGAAGATTCTCAGCTCAAACGTCCAGAAAAAAATCTTCAGTAAAAACATAGAAAAAAAAAATTCCCTAACCTAAAGAGAGAGTTGGCCATAAATGTACAAGAAACCAACAGAACAACAAATAGATTAGAGCAGAAAAGAAAATCCTGTCTTCGTGTAATAATCAAAATATTAAATGTACAGGACATGGAGAGACTATTAAAAGCTGTAATGGAAAAAAGCCTAGTAACATAAAAGGCAATCATGTGAAGCAGAGAGAGGGAGGGACCTAGGTAGGATGGGGAAGGGGAGGGAAAAAGGGGAACATGGTCAGGTATTGTGGGGGAACAGGAGAGGAATGTAAATATTCAGCCTCAGATTTGGAAAGGGGGGCATCCTACTAGAAAGTACCAGAGACCTGTAAGGTGAGAGACTCTCAGGTCCCAGTGGGGCTGTCCTTAGCCAAAATTCCCAACAATGGGGAGAGGTAACTTGAAGAGTCCACTTCCAGTGGATAGACAGGGCCTCAAGTGGAGGGATGTGGTTTCCAATCCACATTCAAAATTGCCGACACAGAATTGTTCCTGTCTAACAGAACTGCAGGGACAAAAAATGGAGACGAACCTGAAGGAAAGGTTGTCCAGTGATCAGTCCAACTTGGGATTCATCTCATGTGGTGGTTGTGGGGCACCAAGTCTGACAGTATTACTGATGTTATGATGTGCTCACACATAGGAGCCTAGTATGGCTGTTATCTGAGAGGGCTGATCAGCAGCTGACTAAGACAGGGGCAGATACTTACACCCAACCATTGGACTGAAGTGGGGAACCCCTACGGTTCAATTAGGGATAGAATTGAAGAAGATGAAGGGGAGAGCAGCCCCATAGGATGACTAGCAGTCTCAACTCACCTGGACCTCTTGGAGATTCCAGAGACAAAGCCACCAACCAAACAACACATATTGGCTTATCTGGGGCCCCAGGCACATATATAGCAGAGGACTGCCTGGTCTGGCCTCAGTGGGAGAAGACATGACTAATCCTGGAGTGATTTGAGACCCCCACGAAGGCAGAAGCCTGTTGGGTGGGGAACACTCTCTCAGAGGCAAAGGGAAAGAAGAATGGGATGTTGAACTATGGGAGGAGTGACCTGGAGTAGGGGCAATGGTTGGAATGTAAATAATTAATTAATTTTTTATAAATAATTTAAAAAATAAAGCCAATAGAGGCTGGGAGTTGGGAGACAGTAGTAGAAGGAGTGAGAGTAGAACAATTGGGGAATAGCCATAAGTAGGGTCCTGGAGACAGAAGAGTAGTGTCTGAGAAGACAGTTAATACTGAAAGAAGATTAGGGTTAGATAAGTGAACAGAAGAGAAGAGAGAGGAGATGAGGGGAGGGGAGTGGAAGGGAGGGGAGGGGAGGGGAGAAAAAAGGAGAGAGGGAGGGGGGTGGGAGGGGAAAAATAAGAGAACTGGAATAGCAGACTGAGAGGAAAAGATGGTAACAGTTGATCAAAGAGAAGCTGAATGGAGTCAGAGAAGATATTGTTAGGAGATAAATAAAAGAAGATATAAAGAACACATAAAAAAGAAAAAATAAAGACAGTGTGCAGATATAGTGGCTAATTTTCTGTCATTATTCATGTTTTATTTTGTAGGTTTTTTTTTTCTTCTAAACAATTAGGGAATAGTTCAACAAATGTGATGAAAATAGATTCTGCAAATGAGCCAATGAAAACTAGATGTTCACATGAATAAAATGTAAGTTGATCCATATTAATCACACTGCAGTATAATTTGATTCAAATCAATAAAAAAATCACTTTGAAACTCAAAACTCTGAAACTTCTAGAAAATATGTCTCCAAGCTGTAGATGTAGGTAAGGATGTTCTGAATGATACTTCATTAGTCTAGGAATTAAGACTAACATCTGAACACCAACCCTTAGAAAATAAAATGTTTCTGTGCAGCTAAGAACACAATTGATTTGGTGGAGAAGAAACTCAACAGAATAGATAAGAATTTTTGTCAGCAATATATCTAAGAGAGGTTTAATATCCAGAATAAAGAAAGAACTCAGAAAATAGAGGCAAGGCAAAGAATGATAGTCAATCACATAAAATGAGTTAGGGGATCTGAGTTAAAACAGAAGAAACCATAATGGCTAATAAATTACTCAAATAATGTCAATCATCTTTGAGCAGTTAAGGGAAATGCAAATCAAAGAATCTTTGAGATTTGATATCATCATAAGCAAAATGACTAAGTTCCCCTAAACAATAGACGACAAATTTTGAAGAGATTTGTGGAGAACATGGAACCATCATTCACTGTTGTTGGGAATCCAAACTGGTGTAGAATCTACAGAAAAACCATTCTTTAAAAGCTAAAACTAAATCTATTATATGACCCTGATATAGCATCCCTAGGCACATGCCCAAAGGACTCAAAATCCTACCCACAGATACTTGCTCATGCATGCTCATAGATGCCCTATTAATAATAGGCAATGACAACATTCTAAGAATCCTTTACCAATGAATAGGTAGTATAAATGAAGTTCATACACATAGCGGAATACTACACAGCTGGAAAGAAAAATGAACTTATGATTTATGAAGAGAAATTGATAGCCCTGGAAAAGATTATCTGGAGTAAATTAACCAAAATCTGGAAAGGCAAATGCACCTACTTTCTCATCTGAGATTTGTACCTCCAAATATTCAGATGCAAGTACTCAACACTGAGTAACTACAGGAACTAGGAAAGTAAAAATGTCCTATACCAGGTGGACATGGGGAACTTGAGTGGTAAATAGCAGGATATAGTTGATATGAAGTGGGAAACAGATCAATGGGAAGGGTGCTTCAACTTGGAAAGACAATGGGAGGCAAATATATAAAAAGTAGGAGTGAAGAATTAATAAAACCAAAGTTATTTGATAAGACCTCAAGGAATCATATTATTATATATTTGTCTAAAATTATATTAGTATATTAAAATTATAATATATAATGTGCATATATATTAAAGTAAATTATTCCACTTAGGATGAGAATGTTGTTCTCCTGAATCATATACTAACAAAACCTACAGTATTGAGCATAATCAAACTTTCAAATAGATGAGTAAGAGAGTTGATATGATGCCAGAACAATACAACCATACTGCCTTACTACATTCTACATCTTATCTTTATACCTACAGTTAAGTATAGCTTCCACTCCTCATCAAGGAAGTCTACGTTTACAGCAAGTGGAGACCACAGAATCCCTACACTAGATACAACGCAGACATTGACCATTTCTGGGAAGCTCAACTTTGAGAGCTTTCGGTGCTTCTTATAGGAATTCGGCATTTCTCCCTGGGCTCAAACAAGAAAGTAGGCTTAGATAAGAATATCAGAAATGGTGACCATGGAGCTTTGTTTATTACTTTACTTAATTATTATCTTGTGTGATCCTTTTGCTTACTACTTTACTTAATTACTATCTTATATGATCTCCTCATTTACTATTTCACTTGATTACTTTGTCTTTGATCTAAGAACTGACCAAGGTTTTTTTTTTTAATATACCTGGAATGATATAAAGGCAGGCCGGAGAGAAATAAAGCTGCTCTGGCCTCAGCACTTGCTGGAGTCTTGTTATAATTTTACCTAAATGTTTTTCTTCTTTTTCAATCCTCAGTCCCTTGCTTGAGACCCTGTTGACTGACTGAGCTGTCTTGGCCACTCAGCTGTTAACAACTTCTTCTGCATCAGGCCTCCTAGATTGATAACACAGTAAACATAAGCAGAGAAGTTAGAAAGGTTGCAAGAATCAGGATCCCGGAAAGGGTGCTGTGAAATAGTGTCCTCTAGAAATCGCTGTACAAAGATCAGACAATGGCAACATTAAGCGACATGTTTGTTTGAAAAGGGAAATTTTTTATGGAGTGCCACTCCAACACAAAGAACTTCAAGCAACTAAGAAGTGCTTTTAGAGGTAGAATAAACCTTCATCCCAGGCATAAAACCCCTATATCCCCACTACCATATAATCAACCGTAGGTACTGAAGACTGAGACACCTCTGGAGACTAGTCTTTTGGGAAAGTCAATAGTCGTTTTCCTTCAAAAAGCATTGCTTTCTGGAGACTCTGAACCTTGTTGAATTTGGAAAAGCAGTGTAAGAAGCTGTGAGCGTTAGCATTTAGATCTACATAATAAGATGACACAGAGGTTTCTTTCTAGATGCTCAGAAATGCTGAGTGCAGTGTCAGCTCTGCTCGGGTTTGTGAGGGAGCCTTTTCTCCTAGGCTCTTCTTTGAGGTCACAGAAGACATCCATTTGCATGTGTGGTACATGAAGTCTTCAGCCCACTCACAATTGAGTCCTACTTTCCTCACCCTGAAAGATTGTTAGTAGTTATACGATATTAGAATATATCTAAATATATTCATTTATTAAGTAAAGACATCTTTGTAAATACACCCACATTTAGGTTTCTGGAAATTAGTGCTTCAGTATATAAATTAGTGTATCAACAAAAATAGCCTTCATTAAGTTAGTAAATGTTGTTACACCTTTTCTATGTTCATACCTTGAGTTTTGTCAATTTATTTCCAGTACCTGTTATAATCTCAATGCTCTATATCATTTCACCTGCTGAATTTGTTAAAAGGAATTCTAATATCTCTAATGCTCACTGTCCTTGATATATCATCTGCTTGCAATATTGCTGGGATTTGTTGAAGGTTTCTATGTTTGTATTGTTTAGGGACATTCATTTTTTGTTTCTTTTCATTGTCCCATGTTTGCCTAGTTTAGTATTAAAATAATTACTGATGACTCTCCTCCTATGTATCTGTAGAGGTGATAGCCTCTCTTTTCTGTGTATTTGGTGGATTATTTTCATTGGCACTCCTCTGCCTTAGAATTTTTCAGGGAAATATTTCAACTATAATTTCATTTCATTAATCTATACTAATATCCTCAGTACATAGTTTTTTCCCCTTAAATAATAATTTCTCTGTGTCTAAAAGATGGAGAAATAAGTCTGTACAAACTATAAAGGAGAAAGACAGGCTGAGGCTGCATGACATTTAAATATTCATTACATAATATTTAAATATTCATATCTTAAGAATGACTTGATTTCTTTTTATTATTTCTGAGATTTGCAAGTGTCTTCTGGGTAACAGACAGTTTTTAACTACTTTAAAATATATTAGTGCTCTAATTCCACTTTGTTTGGGAAAATGTAAAAAAAAATGTCTGAATTAAAACGCTTTCTATTTTCAAAGCAAAACTTTTCAAGACCAAGAATTCCAATTCTGGAGACTGTTAGAATCACTTTGTAGTAATAACACTCCAAAACATGTTTACGAAAGGAAAATAGATGTAATGTAATAAAGACAAAGTATTTTTAAGAAGTGAAGGTCTTTCTGTTCAGAATTACAGGGTCCAAAATATGTATCCCTGATAAACTAACATATGAAGCCTAATACTCATGGTGGGGGTTTGTGCAAGTAAGTCTTTGAGGGGAGTCTACTTCATGTACAAATCTCTCTCTTTCTGCCAAGCCTAAAAATAGAGCTTATTAGAAATTAGACTTATGATATAGAATCTCAGTTCCTCAAATTATGAGGGAAAAAATGTTTTTGTTTTGGCTTTAAAACTAGCAAATACATGAACTAAATTCACGAGTGAGAGATTTAGAGAGGAATGTTAACCCAGTATCAAGGCTGTTAACACATTCAAAGACCTTCTAGGTCTATATGATCTGGATGGAGTAGAGGCACTCCGTAAGCATAAAATGTTAATTCCAAATGTGAAAGTAAGTTAGTTCGTAGAAGGAAGCAGCAGTGTTGGAAAGTGATGTGAAACTGAGGGAGAATTCAGTTGAGTTCAGGCAAGGTAGTGGAGTTCAGTTGAGTTCAGGCAAGGTAGTGGAGTTCAGTTGAGTTCAGTCAGTGCAATTCAGTTTGTGGAATTCAGAGGCAGCTTTTCCAAGCAGGGCAATTCAATGAGAAGTTGCGAGAAGACAGTTTGAATCAGACAGCTTAGAGAGGGATTTTCAGCCACAACAGCTGAGTTTAACCAGTAATACAGAGTTTAGAGAGAGCTAGAAAGAGTGAGCTTATTCAGCAGTAAGCCTCC
>JADRCD010212855.1:0-46197 GCA_019843815.1 Montemys delectorum
TGACTTGGAGAGGGAACAAGAGACTGATTTGCTCTCAGTAAATGTTAAACATGGCAAGAGATAACCTACTAGTCTCAGTTCTACTGACTAAAACAGATTCAATCATTTGAACAAGAAAAGAAATGAGGTAAGACCATTTCCTCTTTCCCCTGTAGCCCTCCTTCTGTCTTTGGAATCCCTCACCACTCCCTTCTCATTACTTTTTCCATTTCTTTCATCTGTTTTTGGAAATAGAAAACTTTCTGTAAACTATATAAAAAGATTTAACATTTGTGTAATCATATCATATGTTCTTTCTAAATAGTCATGTGTCAAACTTTCTATTTCAGAAATTTCTACTTTAATTGTTGAGTTCACATTCCTTATAACATTCCTTGGAAAGGATAGGCACCAGTAAGCAGGGTTACTTTGCCCTTCCTCTTGGCAGAACAGAGTATAGCCAGCAAGCCCTTACCAGCATCTGTTTCCGATTTATTCTGTCATCGTCTTAACCCTTCATAAAACCTGCTGGCAACCTTGGTATGGTCTGGTTGGCATGCCACTTGCTTTAGTTCTAGCCATGTTTGCAGTGGCAGAACCAGAAGCAGCAGTGATATTGGAACTCTCAGGTTTAAGTGTAGGACAGAACATCAAGCTCCTCACGTGGGTGCCCCTATCTGAAGCCTAAAAGGGAACAAGCACAGTGTGCAAGAGCATCATCCCTAAGAGGTATGAGATGATCTGGGCTAGTCAGAAAAATCTACGATCTTCAACTAAGTCAATGGCAAATTAACATTTCTATTTTTTCCTCTTTCTGCTTCATAAACAAATGAAAACCACGAAATGCATTTATTGGACTCTATTGCATAGTGATGACTGTTCTGAAAGCGATAGCTGCTACAGAGTACACTTCTCATAGTTATGGGCTAAATCACCAGGCACTGGAATTAAAGAGAACATGGTGATCCTGAATGGCAATAAAACCTTGCTAACCATAAAGCAATGAAAACAATGAAGTGATCATCCAACACAAAATAGACACACTTCAGATGCTATTCCACTTGCTGACTGGATGGTCTCATCTTTGGTGAAAAATCCCTGTCCTAGTCTCTGGCCAGCAGCATTGAGAACAAACAGGTTTCAGGCCAATGCTATACCCTACAAGAAGTGAAAAATAATGTATAATGTTTTAGGCTGTGAATTACCAGCAACTTCCTATAACTTGCTGACATTTGGCACTCAGATATACATGTGTTAGATGTCAGAAAACTGATGTAACTATAAGGAAAAAAAATCAGTGACACCAAAAATAGGACAAAAATCAGTGACAGCAAAAATAGGAGAAATGTTAGTTTGTTAGTAAAATTTGTAGTCATAGTTTCAAAAAATGTATTTTTACCAAATTGGTTAAGACTGTATTGGGTCATTCAGAAAGAAATAATGGTTCTATCTTAAGTAAAATGATTACTTGAGAAAGCTAGCATTGCTGTCCCACATTTACAAGGGCATCTGTCCCATGGATCACGGCCTCTCTGAATCGGAATCAAGGAAGGGCTTTTATAATGTAGCATCACAAGCAAAGCCTGACTTCTCCTTGTGAGAAGCCTGCAATCAGGGATGATAAGGTGGTTCATCAGATAAGGCATTTTCTACGAAGCTTGTAGATGTGAGTTCAATACCCATAACTCATGTAAAGATAAAGGAGGAGAACCTACTGCACCATTATAAGCACATACATGGTAACAGTAAACACAATAAAATGAACAAGAATACAATTGCAGTAATGTTCTTTGGAAGAAATTCAAAAGTGAATTACTTTTACCATATCTTGGAATAACTAAGACAATCTACTTAGCTACCATGATAACACGTACCAGTATGCATCCCTGGAGAAAACTATCCTTACCTTATAGAAAAGCTGCATTAAAACGAGACCAGATTGCCTTCCCAAACAAAACCTCACACAGAGTTTTATTTTCTATTTTTCATTAAAATTAGGATATATGAAAAAATTCCAAAAACCTAGATTATTTTAAATTTTCACTTGTTTATTTGTGTACTTATTTTAGATGAAATCTCTCTGTATATCACTGCCTGGGTCAGTATTCACTACCTCAGCTTCCTAAGATATATTAAACATCTTTGGCCAAAAATATCTAGTGAGTAGAGACTAGAGACTAGAACTTAGGCTCCTCAATGTGAAGGTCAGTGCCATGGTGCAGACAGCATGCTTTCTCTTGAGTGCCCGGGCTTGAATGAATCACCACACTTCTGTCCTGCGTCCTTCCAGTCTTTTGTGTGGCCCACTCTAGCTCTTAAAGCCTGATAGAGCAGTCAGTCACCAGCTAGGTAGTTATTTCCCACCATGACTCGGAAATAAAAGGACAGAGCCCCTATTTTTCCAATGTCTCTACTACCGAATTGTAAAAGTTGTAATAGATGTAGACAACACTTACATGCCTGTTAGGGCATCATCATTTTCAGTGTGGATTCTTATCTCAAAAGCATTTAATAATGCAGAGTCTCATTACACTGTCCTTATAGCATTTCAGCATTCTCTACTAAGTCAGTAAACTTGAGAAAATGAAGATGTTAACAGTAAGAAAAACAAGTTCACTTTTCTTCTACTTCTGATGTTTCACCAAATGGACATATTGTCAAACTGACTTAAGTATTCAAGTTCAGACCGGTGTACATTCACAGCCACAGTGTTGTTCTCCCAGTATCCTCTGCTTTACAGTGGGCAGTGGTTAATGTAGACACTCACAATGTGTCAAAGTGCTAAATAGAAGTGATTGTCGAAGATCCAAAGCCTAAACTCATCCCTTCAAAGTCCAGAGAACAGCATGGAAGGGAAAGAAGAGAGGAATTGGAGGACAAGAAGGAGAGTTCTGGAATGCTGGTTTCCAACATGACACAGCACATATGAGTCCACAGTAGCTCTAGTCATCTTCGTAGATTTACATACAAGAAGGGCATGAAAGTAGAGGGGATCAATTAGGGGAAATACAGGTGGTCAGAAGAGGTGGGATGGAGATAAGAGAGGGCAATGATCACAGTACATTTTATATGTGTATGAAATTGCCCAAACTAAAAAGAATAAAAAGGAAAGAGATATAAGGGTTACATTCCTACTTTCTACTCATGAAGTCATTTTCTAAAAGCCACATA
Organism: Montemys delectorum; assembly: GCA_019843815.1. Taxonomy (NCBI): domain Eukaryota; kingdom Metazoa; phylum Chordata; class Mammalia; order Rodentia; family Muridae; genus Montemys; species Montemys delectorum. Next base: position 3,151 of record JADRCD010212855.1, read on the forward strand.
CATTGTGTGAAACTTTAAATGTTATATTTTAAATGGTAGAAATTAGTGAAAGAACAATAAAATTGTATCAAAAGAGCTACATATTCTACATGTACTGTATGTTAAAATTAAATGAGCTGAGTTGGGAATGATAAGGGCTACACAGATTCTCATATTTGCAGACGGCCCGATGGAATGCAAGCAGAAATGGGCTTGGAGGAAGAGGAGGGCGTATCTCTCGGCCATGTTCCTCAAAACAAACTTGTAAAAAGCCAATATTTGTCTCTGAGGCACTAGAACATTGCTGATCTGCATAAATGACATCCTTAAAATCTTGGCACAACCTCTAGAGTAAACTTTATGAATCTTGTGCAAATTTTAAGAGCAGTGTACGTGGCCCTCCATATCATATCCTTCATTTGGCGTTATTTGCTCCAAATGTCTTAAATGTCAAGGTGTCTCAGCCGAGCCAAGACTAGACAGTAGATATGGCTGCAAAGCTGCCCTAGCTGAAGTAGACTTCTTTTTTTTTTTTTTTTCCCATTAACTTTATTTTTTTAACAAGGGAAAAATAGACAGGAAGAGAAAAATTTCCACCTTATTTTCCATTTTTAAAGACCAAAGTTGTCCTGATTCCACTACCTGGTCATTTCAAGCATAGCAAGAGATTCAGGAAAAACTAATGTTTCTCATTACCTAAGGATGAAATTGTGACTTCTAGGGAGGAAAACTGATTCTAGATAATACTCTAGAAGTGATGTTTTTATGCTTTAACTCCCCGCCGCAAGGATCCTGCGCCAATGTTACACGGGTGAGAACTGGCTGGGGCACATCGACATATGCCCTTTGTAAATATGGATTCTCAGCCTTAACTTTCTTCTCTATAAAATCAGCATTGTAAGCCCATCACTTTGGAGGCTGTGACTAGAGGATTGGCACAGGTTCAAAGCCAGCCTAGGTTTGATAATGCGTGTGTGGCTCAGACTCTCAGCCCACCCTCCAAAGTAAAATGAATAAGCTCAGGGAGGGGGGTGAGTGAGGTTAAGTTCAGGGATGTCTCTTGAAGTGACATCTCTCTGTGCGGAAGTCTAGGTCTCAGCTAGAAGAAAGTTTGTAATACTAAGAGTAAAATGGCCAACCTCTTTCCCTTTTCTTTCTTTTTCCTTTTTAAAATTTTAATTTTTTTTTTCATGAAGTAGACTTCTTTCAACTGCATTCTTTGTGCCAGCTTACTGGCACTGGAGGCAGAAGTGCTCGTCCCCCCCCCCCAGCAAAGCTGAGCAGACAGAATTCAGACTGTCAGGCAGGTTTAGGTGTGGCTTACTCAGCTCAGAATGGAGATTGACGTTGATGGGTTCCAGATGCTAGGTTAGGTAAAGTGGTCAGTACTTGCACACAAATGTGCTCAAATTCCTACATACGAACCAGGCAGAGCAGGTGGATTCCACTGGTACTCTTCTACCTCTGTAGCAGAAGCCTCCTACATGAGCCACACCCAGCCAGCCTTGCCAGAGCAGAGTTCAGTCTCCATGAGTAGCCACTAACAAAGCCAGACTTCTTCTCATGTATACTGTTCATTTGGCACCTTCTAAACTGTCCTCCTGCTATTCCTTAGTATTCACACATCACTGTCCTTGGGCAACAATGTGAAACACATTAGAGATGGATCCGGACCAAAGCACAAATACTAGCTCCATCCCAGCACCTCAATGCTAATGAGCATTATTTCTCTGAGTCTCAGTGTCCCTTTATTTAAGCACACACAAGACATGTCTTGATATTTTTATCTCTCTGTCTCTGCCTCTGTCTCTCTGTGTACATTGATGTGTATATGGACACAGGTTCACATTGCATACCGTGCATGTTACAGGCACAGGATAACTTGAGGTGTTGGTCCTTAAGGGCCTTCAACACTGTCTGAGATAGAGTTAATCACTGATCTGGAATTTCACCAGACAGACTGGCTAGCCAGTGAGTTTCAGGGACCTCACTACACCTAACTTTTGGCATGGGTTCTGGAAATCTGAACTCAGGTCCTCATACCTGCAAGGCCAATGTTTTACTGACTGAACCATCTCCTCAGCCCATGGCCTCATTTTTAAGGAATAAGAGATAATTATTCATGAGAGTGAAGTCTATGCTATAAAAACATAAATGTCTCCTTCTACCTCCTTCCATGTGTTTTGTCTTTATTTGTATGTATGTCTATCTCATTGTCATTGTGTCTCCCTCTGCATCTTTCTCTTTCTCTCACACTCTTTCTTTAACATTGTTGTTCATTCATAAAGGCCACTAGGAAAACCATTTCCATGAGAATAAAGACATCTCTGAAATTCTCATTTCTCAGAGATACTTGTCAGAGGTATTTCAATGTCCGTGTCATGTTCATTTAGCCAAAAGGCAGCACTTTGTTCTTTCTGCTGAGACACAAGATGATAGAATTAAAAGGAGGCTACAGGATTCATCCTATAGCTAGGATGAATGGAGAAAGCATGCTCACATTCTTGTGCGGACACTTCTTGGTAAACAATACCTGAGTTGTCAATTAAAGTGACCTCTACAGAAAATAACCAGTTCTTAAAATAACAGATAATATATTTTCATACATTGTGGCAGAAAAATATCTATGCTTAAATGATTTGTGGATCTATTTCTAATTCAAGATGAACCCATAATTCACAGAGGTTCCTCATGAATTATTAATAATTAGACTCTTCTTTGTATCTGTCATGGTATACTGGAGGCATTACTCAAGAACACTTTGTTGTAACTTCTGAAAGCAAAGAACAGAATGGGTGAGCTACTGGGACAGGCTTAGTGTCAACCCCAAGTGTAGACTGCATAATGTTAAGGCAGAATATACATTTGCAAATCCCAACACTTAGCTTAAACTAAGGCCAGACTCCCAGATGTTTCTTTTAAAGCCTAATCATTTCATCGTTGTGGCAAGGTGAGCAATTCCCTCATAACTTAAGAATAATTGACATAGTACATATCTTAGAATCCTAAACTTAGTTCAGCCAACAGTTTTGTTGATTTGAAAATGTTGTTAATTATATTAAAATGATAAGTTTGATCAACGAACTAGTTTCGAAGATTGCAAATGGGCCATCATCACCAGCTAATACCAAAATTAGAAAAACATTCCAAATGGTGTCACCTGGCTAAGCAAAGTTCACTCTTATGGCAGACTCCCTTCATTGTGCACATTTATTTTATTTTATAGCAAATAAACCCATATTTGACACATAGTTTCCAAATTTCATGGATATGATATTGCACAAAGTTTCAATAGGTATTTTTAAAAGAACAAAAGATAAATGATTTACAAATAAGACCATTTCTTCTCTGTATATTTAAGGGTCTACTGAAATAAAGGTGATTTGAAACACATGTACTAAGAAAGCATGAAACTGCAAAGAGAGCTGACTACAGATCAATTTAAAATAAAATAACCCTTATTCTATACCTCCCCCCAATTAATCCTAAAAATTAGAAACGGATTAAGGTTTCACAAGGTGGTCTGTTAATACAGATTTTAACTAACTTGAAAGTCCATAGTTCCATGATTCCTACAAATGGTCTCAAATGTGTCCCCTGGTGTCCCGCCCACCTGCTGCCCTTTGTGTTGCTGACCCGAGTGACATGCCTTTCTCAGCCTCTATGGCATTATATCTTCCACTCAAGAAAACACTTGTGGCCTGAAGTTTGGAGTCTCAACCCTTCCTTTGGGTTTTCTGGGCCTCATAGCAAGGAATCTTCCATCTTCTCCAGTATGTGATTCAGCTGGATAGGTAAGAAATGCTAACTGTAAAGCATTGTGGTGTAGCTTGTCAAGAATGCATACCACTGTAATCTTTCATTTTTCTCAACCTTAATTTTAATAACGGTTCTTAAATACTTTTACTTCCCTTGTAGACCATCACCCACCAGATACCTCTGGTGGAAGAGAAAGGTTATTAGGCTACAAGGGAAGTAGACCTGTTTAGAAATTGTTCTTTAGAGCACTGCAATCTGCATTGTCAGGAAACCAGCAGTTTAGTTTGAAGAAATCAGCATTGGCAGCTCGATCCACTCGCAAACACTTCACGAGCAGTCCAGTTCACTAGTGTCAGGATAGTAAACATGAATCAGCAGAGGTGCTACAATCAGCCAGGCCTCAGCCAAATCAGCATGAGTCAGCAGGAGATTAGAACCACCAGGGACTCCAGGAGAAGTTCTTTGCTGTGCCTCTCTCAAAGCAGATATCACAAAGATGTTGAGACCAAGAAGTATTGCAAAGCTAACTACACAAGCGAATCAAGCCTTTGTTACCGTTCACTGAGTCCTATTTATACACTCTCCAAACATCACTTGTCTTCCGCAGGTCTTGCCTCCACATGTAAGTCTGTCTTAATAAACCTCCACTTAAGTCTGTACCAGTTGACTTCACTCTACTAATCGGCCCAAGTCTGAGGAAGTGGCAAGAAGCCACAAGAACCTTATGAGAAGTTTTTTGGTACATTTGTCTCTATGACTCTGTGTACATATGACTCTATGGAGTCACAAAAATGTAGCTCAACAATGCAGTTTAAGGCAACCAATACATGTGTGTTGTTAGCAAAGAATCCTTCATTATGCATCCTTTCACATGCCTGCTTTAGCAAAACATCCTTTCACCTGTGTCAGCCTCAGGAAAACACTCCTTTACATATTTGCCCCAGCAAAACACCATCCGACACAACCGGCTTTCCAAAGAAACCATAAGTTTCCACTTCATAGTACACCATTCTTCCTCCTGTTGTTTCTACTGGTGGGTGGTATAATCATTACATTCTGTCTCTGCAAGCACCTGCTCATCTTTCCTTTCACGTCCATCTCCTATTTTAGTTGCAGAAGAATAGAAATGAGAATAGACTAGAGTAGGTTTCTACATCAACATACTTCAGCATGTCCACAATAATGTCTTTTACATAACAGTAGTCATAAATAGTTTGGGTTGATTGGTGGCACAGCACATACACTGTTGGCACAGCACATAGATGGATGGTACAGCACACAGGCTGATGGTACAGTACATAGACTGATGGTACAGTACAGGTCAATCAGCACAAGTGATATAGGTTTGGGTGAATTGCAGACTCATTTTACAATAACAAGATAATCATACAATGCCTTGTTCCCATGGGGCCCTCCAGACAATTCTAAGGAGGATGTTACTGAATGCATGGCCATTTGAGGTCATATGGGTGCAAAGTGAGCCTTTAATGTGTGCCTGGAATAAACAGTAAGAGCAGAATATGAAATCATGGTGCACAGACTCTTGCATTAGCTCTGTGGTCTCATCCCAGAACTCTCTAAGCTGAGCCTTCATGCCACTGCTACATCTGTGTTTCTACCCTCATCTCTCCTTGCCTTGGAGTGGCTACTTTTAAAATCCTACATCTATTCTAACTGACCACATTACCCATCACAGATGTGTAGCCCTCCATGTGTGAAGTAAGGGCATGGTCTTGATAGGAGTATGTTATTCCCTGGTGGTAGTCTGTGTGGCAAGGCAGGAATACCACCAGTCAAACATGACACAGGATGTACCCAGATGTCAGAGGGTTCTGAAGAAAGACAACACATTTCCTACCAGCTATCTCAGAGACAGGGCCACAGTCCAGGAGCTGAGTGCTGTCTCTGCACCTATGGGCCAGCACCTAAGCACTTGGCAAAACAGTGTGTAACAAGGTCACATGGTAACCATCTCACAGAGATTCTGTGAAGGGCCACTGAGCCTAGAAGAAACTCATGAGAGCCAGAGCTGGGGAAACACTCAGGCTAGGATGCCACTCTGTGTGTGACTTTAAACAAGAGTTGTATCAATGTTATGTCTTTTTTGAGTTACACAATGCAAGAATAATTGAGACTGAGTTAGGGACAGCTTATCTAGCATGCACAAGGCCATGAAGAAACAAAACAATAACAAACCTCACGGATAGTAACAATAATTGAATCTGTCATCATAAGAACGATACTGGAGCCAGTGTGAGGTTGTCTCAAAGCTGAGGCACTCAGAAGCTTGGACACCTTTTTACCAAGTCAGACAATTCTCTTTCTTACACATTATGCCCTGGTATGTTGGGGATTTAATTATTTCTTAAAAGACCATTCAAGTGCAGCTGAGCTGTTCTTCTCATGCCTGCAATTTTTGGCCATGTCACCTCCAGACAAGTATTATTACTTAATGAAAAATAAGTAAATAGATTTTTCTTTTCAAATTAAGAAAAATTCATTAGGAATGACACAACTTTGGATGGCAGCGAAGTGAGGCTGCAAGCCAGTTTGTCTAATTTGGGATGCAGGAACATTCAGCTGTAGTGGATTGAATCGATTCTGGAAAACCTGCATTTTTGGATGCACTATGGAGTTTTTTAATGTATCTAATTTCATTAGGAGTGTGAGGGGAAAATATCAGACTTCTGCTCTCTGTGGTCACTGGCTCTGTAATCCCTGACAGTCATTTAATATCCCTGGGTCTAATTTTATTTGCAAATCACTTGGAGGAATCTAAGGCCAAGTTTAGGGCTGCAGAGATGACTCAGTCTTTAAAATGCTTGTCATGCAAATATGAGGACCTGGGTTCAATCCCCCAGGACCCATGTGGAAAATTTCAGGGGTAGTGGTATATTCTTGTAACATTGGGAGGCTGAGATAGGCAAATCCCTGGACTTAGTGGCAATCCCCAGGCCAGTTAGAGACCCTTTATCAAAACGAGGTGGACAGCACCTGAATAATGACACCTAAAGGTTTTCCTTTGGTTTCCACATGAACGCACATAAGCATGCACCTGTATACACACACATAAAACATAAATAATTAAACAAGTAGTGCCTTCTACTTCTGAAATGCAGATCATTTTGGATTCATTACAATTTTAAAAGCAAGTTTTCTTTTCTTTATTTTTTTTCCTTTTATTGGAAATATGAATGCTTGGCTAGGATTAATTTACCTGACTGAGTAAGATGGTTTATAAGATGAAGCTGTCAAAATGAAGGAGTGACTTTTCAGACAGAGAATATTAAAGTGCAATTGACCTTGAAGCATCCTGCCTGGACATGGCTCACAACCTCTATCCAAAGCAACATTCTTGAGACTATTTGCCTAGTATGCAAATTAAAATCATCATTAAAAGACCAGTGATGGTATGATAGCTTTATGATTAATGATTTTCAGGGCCATGGGGAGAGACCATGGTTATTAATTGGTCTACCTGATCTCTTGATACTCCTGTCTCTTGGGGTGAAGCTGGTTGCTGACATGACTCCTTGAGGGACAGGGACACTTCACCTGACCACGATGGCTCACTCCTCCTCCCTCCATCTAAACACTGAAGAAAGATTCCCCTTTGAATACTAATAATAATAGACCTAGTGACAGAAGTTAGATAATATACTTTGTAGCTGACAGGAAGCAAAACAAGACACTATTGAAGAGGAAATGCCAAGTAAGACAAGAGAAATAAGCAAACTGCATGCTAGTTTTTATTTCAAAAGGTGAAGTTTGTGTATCTTCTTTGTGCATGTTGCTTCCTCTGCTCTTGTCTCTTTCTGGGTGATGATTCTCTGGCATCATACCACCTTCTTTTATAACCATGAGACCGTCTATGAGACTCCGTGTTTTTGTATGCAGAAGCATTTGTAGCTCTAAGAATTCTTCAACTTGGTGACTCTGCAATCTGTAAGCTGTATTCTTCCTGCAAAAAGAAAACAAAATATGTTCAAGGAAATCTCAAGGTCAGAGCTGTATGTTAAGAATTGGTAAAGAACAGAGGATTTGAAAAGACAATGCCGAGATTATTCAGGGTTATGGAGCCTTAATGTGATGGAGTCTGATCAGGTCAATGGGACCTAGAGTAGCTGAGGGCAATCTGAGCTGCCCACATATTCATCTGTGCAGCACATCCCTTCACTAGACTTGGGTTTATTGGGGAGACATACATGGATGTTATGGTGACATGTAGGGGGTCAGAGGACAACTTCTGGGGGCCAATAGCTTCTCCCTTCCACCTTGTTGAGGTATTTTTCTTGAGTCTGTGTTGCATATTCTAAGCTAGCTGTTCCCCTACCTTCCAGCTGAGTCTTCTGCTGTTTGTGGAAAACCTCAAGCAGTACAGCTGAGCACATGAAGTGACCGGCACTCAATTCTGAGTTGCCATTGTTAATAGAATAATGACCCAGTCCACAACCTACCACAGGAATGCTAGCAGTATAGATGGGGACCACTGCTATTGGTTTTTTTTTATCTGGGTTCAGGTTTGCAAGCATCAGTCTTATCTACTGAGCAATTTCTTAGGCTCCAGATAGTTTTAAACCAATCTCATATTACTGCCATCATCTGTGTTTCTGCCCCTTGTTTGCTGAACTCTCTTGGCACAAGTCCTCATCGGGACCGCTCCAATCTTTTCCTTTCTAATACTTTCTCTTCTTATAAAGTAGAGCTGGCTTTCCTGCAGTTATTTCTCAACTTATTTTGTTCTTTGCACAGCCAGCTCCTAAGAAAGCTGTTTGCTGCTCAGTGATTCTCATTTTCGACTTACCTCTAGATTGGGCTGTCTCAGAAGTAGACCAGCACAAGGATTCAAGGGCAAGGAGCTAATCTGAGTGACAGCTCCAGAGAATACTTTTAAGGGTGGAAAGAGAGATAAGAAAGAGAAGGAAACCAATCAGGGGAAGCCAGTCATGCCCTGACTCTCAAACTGCATTCACTTCTAAGTCCGTGCCCATAAATGTACTAAGTGTTTCTGACCAAATGTCTATGTCAACTCAAACCCAGCAGCTACATCTGCACCCAAGCCCATCTCTCCTGGTCCCTGCATATGTGACACTGAGTTATTTAATGTCTCTGAGTTCTAGATAACTCCTGCATAAGAACAAGAACAGTGCCATAGTTTTAAGTTGAGGCTCTTTGAGTTAAGCGGCAAGCACCACAGCTGGGCACAGGAAGTGGCCAGCATTCAATCACTAGCTGCTGTTGTTAAGGGACTAGTGACCTTGTCTACAAACCACCTTGTGACCATGCATTTCCTGTGCACAAACAACCTTGTGACTGTGCATTCCCTGTCTTTGTTCAAGGCTCTACCATCAACCCACTTGCATCAGAAATTTAAAAATCATCTCAGAATCTTTCTCACTCTCAACATCAGGCACACATATTCTGCCAACTCTAACTCCCACGTTTTTTCTTAAATTTGTCATTTCCTCTTCATTCTTCTTCCTCTGCCTCCTGCTAGCTCTCATAATTTCTGGCTTAGAATTTTTGGGGGGTGTTCTTATGGTATGCCATACCAAGCATAGTGCCTGACAGAACATAATAATGTAATAAACATCTGAATGGCTTAACGATCAGCAGAGCATCTCTGTCATCACAAGTGACACCATGCTTTTCCTAGGTACCTAACAGTCCTTGATTCCACATTTTAGTCTGTGGCACACGGTACCCATGACTAATCTTGATGCCTCTTTCTGAACATCCTGTGCTGGAGTCCTAACTCTGAGACTCTCCCATGCCCCCCAGTTGTTCCTCCTCTCACCTTTCAGTGTGAATTTTACATTTATATGTTCCTCTCTCACTCACTCTGTCTCTGTCTCTGTCTCTGTCTCTGTCTCTGTCTCTGTCTCTGTCTCTGTCTCTGTCTCTCTCTCTCTGTGTGTGTGTGTGTGTGTGTGTGTGTGTGTGTGTGTGTGTGTGTATGTGTGTGTCTGTGTATGTGATATGTACAGAGATCAGAAGATGACTGCAGGAGTCAGAGCTTTCCTTTCAATATCTGGGTCCCAGTGAATGGTCAAATTTAGGTTGTCAGACTTTGCACCAAGTGTCCTTACCCACCGAACTAATTACCAGTCCTCTATCACTTTCAGGTAAATTCTTAATAAATACTGTCCTGAATACGCTAAAGTCTTTTGTTATTGTTTGTCACCTTATCTCTCCCCACCTTTTCCTTTTCTTATTTTGTTTGCACTGCAGCTGGAGCATGCCAAGGCTGTGGTTTGTTGCCAGTTCTTTTCTTCTGTGGACCTGTTGTACGATCTTTACTGTGATCATAAGAATAGATATCTATTCACCCAATACAGAGCACCACCAGCAGACAAACAATTCTATCCAAATCTAGCTTGTTAACCTGTGAGTTTGTAGGGTTTTCTTACAGGAGCATTAGTGAAGAGTTTACTAACAGGAGCCTGGGTGGCTCGATGGCACAAAGCCCATCCCAGCCCCGGAATCCCCTGAGCCACCTTTAGACAGCTCCACTGCAGCCTTCTCTCTCTAGCTCCAGGATTTTGAAACATTCCAAGCTCCATATTTTTCATCAACTTCCTACACTTATGTGCCTCCCTCTTTCTCTAGGAGCAGGTGTTTTAATCAGGAGGAAGCTCCTATATAAGAGGACCCTTCTCCTTTTCTGTAGATACGTCTTTCGTAGATGTATCTTTCTCATCATTTGTGCAACAACTCACCACACTTACCTCATTAGTTGGTTTACATTTTTACACATTATTGTCTGATCCCACTCCTAGAATATAAGCTACAGACTTCATGTCTCACCAGCTACACAGAGCCGAAGGCAGTGCCTAGCACATACTATGATCTCAATACACTTTTGCTGATAATCTTTCTTAATCCCTAACTCTGTTTAAAAATAGGCTCTTTAGGACAGTTTTAAAGGATAAACAACACAAATATTAACAAAAAGAACTTAAATGCATATAGGTAAGGATGGAAAATTAATTTTGACACGTGGGTAAAGCTAACTATTTAGATACCTTTGTCTTCAATTTTTAATTCAGTTCATCCATTATTATTAAGACATGGAAAGTCTAAATGACTTCAATATTGACTATGGATGTGTGCTGCTGTGTGTACTGACCAAATACTCTTCAGCAGCACTGAGAGACCACCACTTGGAGCTGAGAAGACCCACTTCCGTTAAGCAGATCACTTTTGGTTTGAATACAGTAATAATGAATGCTTTCTCTCATGTGTTCCCCAGCACGGAGTCTATGAAAATTTAACATTATAATAGCAGGATAGTCACAGAATGGCACATTCAAAGTGATGCCACTTTGGTGGCCTGAGCTGAAGTAAGGGATGTGGAGGCAGTTGGCACAGCACAGTGGGCAGGCAGATGCTTATGGTGTCAGGGCCATGAGCTGCTCAGCAAACAGTGGGTGTCTCAGCCCTGTCTCCGTGGTGGCTCCATGCTGCTTAACCTGGAAATCCTCAGCCAGTTTCTAAGGCTCCTTTGATTTCCCCTGAGAGTCCCTGTCCAAAAACAGCTCTTATGGTAAGCTTGAGCTGTGGAACAAACCAAGCTGGGAACGCTCCCATGATCCCCATCCCCAGAGAAGCTGCTGCTTTTAATTATAGCACAGATTTAGATTTCCAGCATGCTATTTTGAAGAAAAACAGTGGGGGATGAGAATAAGGAAAAGAAACTACCAAGATATATTTTGAAAGCAAAGCCAGAGAATGAGCTGGTCATGTGTGAAGGCTGTGGTGATGAAGCAAGAGCTGGGCCAACCATGGCACGTTAGTCAGGGTTCTCTAGAGTAACAACTTATAGGATGGATATATGTAATGATGTATATATTATATGATGATAAGAGAGATTAGAATATAAAAGATGTTAGAATGACTTAGAGACTAAGGTCCAACTAATCCATCAGCGGCTAGATTGGAACAGATTATTCAAGAATCTAGAAGTTACTCAGTCCATCAGTCTGGATGTCTGTATACACTGTAATCCCAAATAAGTAGATTCTAGTTCCTGAGGTAATTGGCTTGCTAGCAAGATGAAGGCAAGCAGGCAAAGAGCTTCCTTCTCCCATGTCATTATACAGGCTTCCATGTGAAGGTATGGCCCAGGTTAGGTCTGATTTAAAGATCTGGATTAAAGGCCTTCTACCTTGAAGATCCAGATCAGAAGTGGCTCTTCCTACTTCAAATTAAGTAAAAATTCCTCACAGGTGTGTCCTCCATTTTTAAGTTTCAGTTAATTCTGGATGTAGTCAAGTTGACAACCAAGATTAGGTACCACATATGGCAAAAGAATTTAGAATCACAAAACCCTACTTGAGCTCTAATTAGGTTAGTTAGATAACCTAATTAAGGTTCTGATAAGGGCTGCAGGAAGTCTCTGGACAAAGAACGTATGTCTCCATAGCTAAGACACGCTTCTTTTAAAAGTCCAGATAATTGCCAATAACAATACAGAGCCAGAGAAACAGTCTTTCTAATTCCCCTGAACTGATCAATGGCAAATTAGAGGTTGGGAAAAACAGATGCTTGTAGTATGAGATATTCTCAGAAACTATTGATGAATACTACTTTTCTTCTCTTTCAGACTTTATGTTAAAAGTACAAAGTAGCTTCCCCAGTGGCAGGAATCGTCTTCTGATTCACCAGTGTTCCTCTCTTCTCTCAGGACACTCAGCTCAGCCCTATTCCCAGCTCCCTTCATACTTCAATGTGACTAAACTTTATTCAAGAGAATGAGAGGAAAGGCTGTGTCTGCACCTTTAAGGTAAACCTGCAACCCCTCCCCCCAAGGATAGTGATCATCATGGTTATCCCTTTAGATAGATACAAGTAAAAACAGTGACACTGACATCAGCTGTTGAAATATAGGATGGAAGGAATCAGGGTATTTGAATCCTTTGGTGGAAAGCCATGTTTTCAGGGTTGCGTTGGATGAGAAACAAACTCCCTTTGTCTAGTCTCTGTCAAGGGGACTTTCTCTTTCATTTCTGTTAGCCTGATCTTTACATATCCAACAGTTTGACTTCTTGCTCAGAAATCAATCTTGTTTCTCTCATGCTTTTCATTAAAAAGTGCTGAGAATTTTTAAAAGTATTTTTAATCTCATTTTATACACTTTCACTCTGTATGCAACTTTCCAACTGTAATTCCCAATTGGGAAAATTCTGTTTCCAGTGGGTGTTACATAACTGCACAAAGTGCTAAGAGCTTTCTGATGGAAAGTTTTCTTTCTTTTCTTTTTTTTTTTTTTTTGTGCACTGATAACTTTTTAGGTTAGTTAGCAATGAAATTTTAAACTGTGGGCATATATTATAAAGGAAATAAAGATAAGATAACTCATTATGCTAATTTCAAGGTCTGCCAAATTAAAACACCTCTCTGAGAAGTAGCTCCCAAGCAGGCCAGACACCATTTTCACATTATCAGCCCTTTACATGGTGAAAATGTTCATTGGAACCTTCTCAGTGCCGTGTGAAATCATAGATTTTTCTAGAGATGCAATCATTTCTCAATACAAGACTCCTTTATTCCCAAATCCTATAAATTTCATTTCAGTGTGTGTGCCTGGTTCCAGACCAAGATTTTCTTATAAGGAGTTAATCAATAATAGTTCTAAAACCGTACCATGCAGACAAGAAAACAAACTGTTCTCAGGTTTACAAATTGAAGGTTATGGAAATAAATCCTAAGGTGTTGACTCATGCGTACTGCTCTGTGACTCTATCAGCACTCAATTTGTGTATGTAAATATTCACGAACCCCTGGAGGTTTATAAGTAATGTGAATGAGAATTCTTAGAAAGAAAGTCAGAGATAGTCCTCTCAGCAAAAGTTGGAAAAAATTCCTAATTGTGGTAAACTACTTTCTTTGGAACAGAGATAACAGATTCAGTCTTGGTCAAGACATATGGCAGGTTTGTTGTCAGATTGCTTTCCTTTGGGGTTAGTCTAACTATCCAATACTCTGAGTGTCTGAGTCATTATTAGAAGTAATTGGACATTTCATAGTATTTAACATTAAGCCTGCAAGTGGGTCCCAGCTGCCTCTGCAGGCGAATCCTCATTCACTTCTCGTCTTTTCCCATCCCCTTCTTCCTTTGTCAGGCTTCCTTCCTTCTTATCCCATTTTACCAATCCCTCCATCCCACAACCCACACAGCAAAGGACAGTGATTCACAGTATCTCCCAATTACGGTTTATCTATGTTTACCTTACAGCCTCACCTTATATCATTTGCCAAATCAGAGCTCTCCTGGTGAAGGAACACTGGGGTGTAGCTGGATGACTTTAAACTTAGTCACAAACAAATAGATAGTCTAGGTTAACTTGTCTTTGGAATTTTAAAATACATGTAAAACAAATCTATGCCAAAAAATTAAGGTATTAAAGGAATCCCTCCTAAAAGCCTATCTGGAGACAGGAAATAGTAGGTGGACATGATCTAAACACATTATGTTTATGTATGGAATACCAGAGAATCCATTTTTAAAATTCCTTAATTCAGTGTTGTTAATGCAAAAGACAGAGCTCTCAACATGGAAGCAGTTTCATGAAGTTTTTATAGTAACAGAACAAAGAAAGGTATAAGTCAAGACACTTTGAAGCACATTGGTGGGAACACCAGAGAGGTGGTTACACCATCATGAGACACTCCCCTGAAGGAGTTAGATTAGTTATCCAATGACAGTCTTAGTTTGAGGGTCTGTGGAAGCTAGTTGCCTGCTAAGGTAATGGCTTCCAAAAGGATTTTGTAATTAGTCATAGGATGTTAATCCTGGCACAGCGGTGGATAAGGGATGGTTATTTGAGGAGCTAAAGCAAGCCCAGATATTGTAATTATGCTCCGAACCTGTGGCACTCTGACCCCTCTATGCCACTGACGTTCTAATCAGCCAGTCAGTCTGGCTTCAGACACAACCTTGTTTCAGGAATCTTCATTCACCAGGTTTTGCTGCCCTTGGTTGCTTTCTATTTCTGTGATAAACATTATTACCAAAGCAGTTTGGAGAGGAAATGGTTTATTTCATCTTATGGCCCCTAGTCTATCATGAAGAAAAATCAGGGCAGGAACTCAAGGCAGGAATCTGGTAGCAGGAGGGGAAGACAAAACCAGGGAGGAACATTCTTACTGACTCGCTCTCCACAGCTTGTTCAGTTTCTTATTATACAGTCCAAGACCACCTGCCCAGGGAAGGCACTGCACACAGTGGGCTGGACCTTCTCACATCAGTCGAGGAGATCCCCCAACAGACCTGCTTACAGGATCACCTGATGGAGGCATCGTCTTCAATGAGGGTCCCCTTTCCAGATGATTCTCTTTATGTCATGGTGACATAGAAGTAACTAGCAGAACAATGTTTTCCTTTTCTAACTAAGCCCAACCTCTCTCCCCACTCCCTGCCATCCAAAACACACATTAGAATCTCAGAAATTGCTCAAATTCAGTAGGTTTTAGTGCTTTGGAAATGCTAGACACAAAGGAGAACAGGTAAAATCGTATAGCAGATCCAAGACTTCCTAAAAGCTATGTCTGCCCCCAGACTCACAATTCCTCTACCTGTTGTTCTGGGTGACCCCAGGTTACCCCCACATAAAAGTGTCTCCTAACCCCCTGGCATTGGGCAAAGAGAAACCTGTTGGTGGTGGTGATGTTTTTATATCAGTCAGGGGCAAATCAGATGGTAGTACTTTGTTCATCATAGGTTCATGCCTGGCTTGGTGGCCAAAGCTGTTTTATGCCTAGGACTCACAAAAATCAAATCAAATCCAGGCAGCATCCAGGAAGACAGAGATCTGTGTTCCACTATGTGACTTAGGTGTAGATAGAGGAAAGATACCCACAGCACAGGCAGGCCATAGACACCTGCCTGCCAATACAACATTGCAGCATAGACAAAGGGTTGTCACCTGGGAGCCTGCCAACTGTGGCCAGCCTGCATCAGTAGTGACAATATGCAAGTCTATGGTGGACAGATAAAAAAAGAAAGAGAAGTGGAGTAGCGTAAGCATTATGAAGAGAGATGGAACTAGAGACTCAAGAATGGAGAGGAGTAGCCTGTTGTGAGTGGCCAGCCCTGCCAGCTGTGGCTATGATGAAGTCTCACCCCAAGATGCTGCTGAAGCTGTAACTGGGACCTTGTCTACAAGGTAGCAGGGATCAATGTCAATGTCTGTAGCGCATATTACCACTAGAGAACATGACCATGTGGGTGCCAAGGGGTTGTACAGAACTGGCCCTGCCTCTTACTGCCTTTGGCACCCCTCAGCCTCCTGACAGCAGCAGCACTCAGGAGAGTGGGGTCCTGCACCTTGCCCAGGCGTCACAGTGGTGCAGGCCCTGCTGGTAGGGTATGGGAGAGCTGTCCCTGCCACTCATCTTCCTTGGGGTTGCACAGATGCAGAAGTGATGCCACACACCCCCAGCCCCTCTCCACCTCAGACAGTTTGGAAAGCTGTCCACAGTGTCATGAGCTCAGGAGAGCTAGCCCTGCCCCTCACTAGCTGCAAAATTCAGGAGTGTGGGCCCTGTACCTCACCTAGATAGTGCTGACCCTGCTAGCAGGGGTATGGGTGATCCATCCCAAGGGTGTGATTGAGGGAGAACTGGTTTTGCCACTTGCCTGTCTTAAGGTGGCTTGCATGAGTGGGGATGGGAAATGCCTTTTGCCCCCTTGGCCCTTGCCATTGCCACTGGAGGCAGTGAGGAGAGCTGGTTCAGGGTCATGAGAGCAGGTGAGCTGGCCCTGGCTCATCAGCTGCAGCACTCAGGAGAGAGGGCCCTGTGCTCTGCCTAGGCAACACAGTGGAGCTGGCTCCTATTGCAAAGCCACAGATCAGCCAGCACTAAGGTTGTGAAAGTGGGAGAGCTGGCCCAGCCCCTTACAGGCTGTAACACTTGGAAGAATGGACCCTGCACCTTAACTGGGCAGCACAGTGGAACTAGCTTTGGAGGCTTGGGTGTAGGTAAGCTGGCCTTGAGAGCATGCAAGCAGGAGAGCTGACCCTGCCTTCTGCTGCTGATGGCATTGGATGTTCTAGCCTGTGCAGGGCTAGAGAGCTTGCCCTGGTGGTGAGCCAGGATAAGGGAGAGCCAATGCAGAGACTGGCTCAACTACCTACCATGCTCCAGGGCTCTGACTTGGTCCACCCCAAAATCTACATCATCTGAGAATCGTTGGGGCCAGTCCTGCTGATCCAAAGCTTCAGGGTCTCCTAGGCAACAACTAGACAACCGGGAGGAGTCCCAATGAGGACTCAATATTGATGGTGTCACAGAAGGCAGAGATCTCAAACCATTGCAATAAATATTTGCAAGTGAAGATATGTGGACAGAGGGATATACTGTGAGACACACTGTGACATCCTACAGTTTCCACAACAAGAAAAAAAAAGTAGTGTCTCCTGTCTGTCAATCTAGTCTTCAGTCACCTCCCAAAGCATGTCTAAACTCCTGGAACATTTCTGCAATAAACTCTCAACCTTGAGCCTGGCACACTCACATTCTCAGTCCTGGTTCTAAGGTCCTATTACAGCCTCAAACTTGTCTACCATGAATGCCGATCTCTGGGGATATGAAATTAGAGTATCAATGTCAGAGTGCTGACTATCACTTTAGAGAGGAGGGAGGACAGTGTGGAGTCACACACACAGACTTCTCCTTGCCTAGTAGTAATCTTCAAGATGGTCTTACAAGTTCTGCTCTGTCAACTGAGTGTCTACAGGAAACACTGTAGTAGGTGCATCACATGCTGTATCAGTTAAACACTGTAAAAAGTTTTATTTTGAGTAGTTATTTCCAGTATCAGTTGACATTACAGATTTAGATGTTAATTTCCACTTAGGGACCCACAACTGATTCAATGGGACAATTCGAGCTTAGATTTATCTGTCTTAGAAGCCTGGTTTCTCCTGTGTAGATGGTGTAATCATGGAATCTGTGAGTATAGGGTCTGTGCCGCCAGGTTTAGGTTTGAGCCCCTGACTTACAGGCAGGTGACTTTTGTACAGATTACTGTATTAGAAAAAAATCTTGTCCCTAATCCCCACATAAGAATCTAATGAAAAAAGAAGCATAGTATTTAGCTTTATGCACCATTTATTTTTATCATCTCTGGCTGGCACATTCTTTTCTAATTTATAAGACCTGGCTTCAATGTTAGCTTCTGAGTTGTCACCTTATCTAACTCTGCCAGCTCAGGCTGTTTTCTCCTAAGTTTCTATGTGACTCTAGTCTTATAATTGCTCTAGTATTTGTTCTCTAAGAGAAGAGATGCTCTGGAAAGCATGCATTTTGACAGCTTAATTCAAGTTTCAAAGCAGGCTATGCTCAAGGAACTTAAAGGCAGTATAGTTTTGAGAGAGATTCAAGAGGTGCAAGGACCATGGCTAGATAAAAGGATCACTCAGAGAGGGAAAGACCCACTATGAGATTTGCTATTAAGTCTGCTATTGTAGTGGGTGGTTGGTAAGAATGAGCCTCTAGCCAAACTGTGAAAAGCTGTTCAAGTCTTAGTGCACAGAATTATCCCACATAGGACAAATACAAGTAATGGGAGGCTCTTGAACCCACCCCTTTCCCTGCACCTTCAGCTGCGGTACAGTGCTGCCTGCTCCAGTGCCTTCTGTGTGTGCCTAAGCATCCCTGTCACTGCTAGAGCATCTGTCATCTGTCCCTGCACTTAGTCACACTAATTTCTTTCCAACTTTCTGCATAGTGACTTTCCTTGTGCAGTGATGATGACCAATCAAAACATAACAAAGGATCAAATGCCAGGGCCTAGAAAAGGTAAAGCGACCTGAGCAGGGTTACAAAGAAAGGAAGAGAAATGGAGCAAAATACATTACCAAGAAGGAAAAGATGGGAGTGTGAGGGAAGGACATGGCATGCCCAGTGGCTTGGGGGGCAGACACTTCTCTCACCTTTTTCATCTTTCAAGGCAGTAACAAATAAAATGTAAGCATACACTGAAGAAACGGCAGAGTCTCAAACTGGTATACAGACGATTGTTGAAATGTCAGACCTGGGTTCTTAATAAGAGGATGAATTACTGAAGCAAGATTCTGGCTTCTTTATGTATTCCCTACCTGATCAAATGAGAGGGGCTGTCATTATATAGGATGACAAGGCCTAATCCTCAGCATATTCAGTTTGAGAAGAAATTGAAAGAAATACAAGTGAGATTTTTTTTCCCTTGCAGTGCCAGGTAATGAGTTTCATAATGGGACATAATCACATGTTATATAATCAAGTAGGTCAGAGCTATTGATCTGCCCAATGACAAGACTTCTTGAGTGAATTACATTATCCCAAGAAGACACTTTTCACACTAATACTGCTAGAAGCCTTTGCTTGAGCTTCGTGCCTTCATTGGTATTTGGTTGTTACTTCGGCATATTAAAACAGTCAGATTCAAGCACCTTTGAGGAGCAATGTGGTATGTGGAGTTCTGTATTGCCTGTCACATTCATATGAGCATGAAACCACTATGGCAGCTCCCTGGGCATCTGTAATTTCTGTCATTCATACTAGGGTGTTACATCTTGATAGTACATTTGGTGTACTATAAGGGACATATCAGAAGCTTGGGGTTTGTATCTGCTCAGTGCTGATAAACTGAGGAACAAACTCACCTTATATGTTTATATATTTTGTTTTGTTCTGTTTTATGAAAAACACAGAAGACATACTTACCTGTGAGCCCACAAGTTCTCTGCCACCACTACACAAGGTTAATCTCAGAAGCTTGCCTGAATTCTTGGTGTCTCAGAATGACAGAGGCAAAAGCAGTCTCTAAAAATCCAGACACTGGGCAGTGTATCTCGATCTCTTCCAGCTGACTTCCTCCCAAAGGATGAGTGCAGTTTGAATGCACAGATGCTGATTGATAAAGGAGGAGGAAGCTTCACAGCTCTCTGGCCCTCTCTTTCCCCACTACCACTGATCTGCCCTTCAACTGCAAAACGTAAGACTGTGGAAAGCAATCCCCACCTTGGTAAATGAACATCTTACTACTTATTTTAGTGTAGGTCACCTTGGAGCTAAAGGTGTATTTCTCTGCACTGGGGGAACTTGTTGAAATCTCTCCATCATCTCCGTGACAACTCTACTCTTTATACATGGTTGAAGAGCCTGAGATCTTTGATATCTGACTTAGATTTCAATCATAGAAGATGCTATGACGAGTTGCTTAATTGCTACATGTCAGTGACAGGAAATACAGTCAAAATAGGTGACAGAGCAGGCATATTTGTGATCACTTGTGATCCCAGCACTTGATAGGTGGAGCAAGAGATCTGGAGTAGGAGGTCATTATCAGCTACATAGAAGTTGTACTTCTAGGCCAGCTTGGGTTACAAGATACACTGCCTCAAAGGGAGGGAGGGAGAGAGAGAGAGGAGGTGGGAGAAGGAGGAGGGGGAGGTCTCAGCAGGGAAGGAGCAATATGAAACACAAACAGATGGAGCAAGTTGTCAGAAGGGGCTGATGACTCAGAGAGGGTGGGGTCACACTTGAAGGGATGCCGTGAAAAGAAATCCCTTCCTGAGAAACAAGTGTTAAGAAGGACAGAAAAGACCAGATGGCATTGACTTTGGTTTTTCCTGTAAAGTAAGAGCCAACATTTTGTTCAGAATGTGAACAATAGCAATTTTTGAGTAGGAAGAAAAATTTTGAGAAAGTTCTTTGTTGAATGACAAGGTTGTATAATTTTTTTTTCAAAATGCCAAGGAGACTTAACATTTATTAGATTTGAGATAGTGAGAGCCCCACACCTGCCCCTGGTACTAGAGGAGCTGGCTTAATATCCTTCCTGGGGAGGGTAAATAGCAAGTTCAGAACAACCAAAGCATGAAAACAGCCCAGAGTAGAAGACATAGCTCTGTGCTTCATGAATCTAGGATGCAGAACTGCTGGGAGATGCTGTGCAAAGTGGTCCTGCCATCTGGCTCCAGAGGTCTACAGAGGGAGGCTGTATCAATGGAGAAGGTCAAGGATCCATGCCATCATGGAAAGATGCTAAAATTAACAAAGTACATATCTGGAAGGTCATTGTGAAGGCACATGATTCCAGAAGTTAGTCTTATCTGAGACTGGTTTAGTCGACTAGGAACTTGCTATCTTTGAGCAAGAATTTTGGCAGGGCCAGATAGATGGCACAGTGGCAAAAGGTGCTTGCCATTAAACCTGATGGCTTGAGTTAAATCTCCTCAGAATCCACAGGGTAGAAAGAGAAAACCTATTATTTAAGGTTGCCCTCTGAACTTGTCACATCATGTGCTTTCTCATGAATATACCCTTCTCCCTCCACATAAAGACACAGTAAATAAATGTAAACTACATTTTAAAAAAAATGAAAAAGCCTTACAAAATGCCCTCACATGAAGAGCATTTTCACAGAGATGAAATGGCTGTCAATAAAACACACTTTTTATTTTGATTAAATGAAGCAGCAAGCAGTAGGAAGGGTCTTCCAGGGGAAGGTCTCAGAGGGCTACAAGGGGGTGACAGGGCCCAGTATTAAGAAAAGGGACAACAATGGTACACCAGGAACCATATGATCTGAAGAGAAGCCACAGATGTTAGCAGCATGACACAGTCATCATCAGTTAAATACATTCTAAAATGAGTCTTGGAATTCTAAACTATAGCAGAGCATGGGTTTGAACTCAAGGAGACCTAAGTTTAACCCTACTTATGCTGTGGACTGGATGCACAGTTAATTCAACTTTAGGAACTTGAAGAAAAACAATAAAAGATATAAAACTAAAATGGGGGCAGGGACTAAAATCTGGAGCAAGTGTCAAATTTTATTTAGGAAGGTAAAGCAGTCCCAATGAAATTATTAAACTTTAAAAGTTAATAAACACCAACTTCTTTACGTACAGAAAAGTGATAATTATACTGAGCACCTGTTGGTAGCATACTCTATTAAAATGGAAATTTCTGGTTTCTTGGGAGACTCAGTTGTGTCATATGATGTTTTTCTGGAAACTGTCTTATGAGAGGATACTTTGCTGAAGTAGACATATGAGAGGCTGTTTTGCTGAGAAAACAAACGTGGTGTTTTTCTGGAAGCTGCCTGGAAAAGGGGGCATTCACTGGAGTGGATGCTTGAGAGACTGTGTGATGTTTGGAAAGGATATAACTCAACAGACAGTGGACAATGCTATGGCATTGAGTCACCTTGTTGCTGGTCTTCACTGGGCCTTGCTGGCACTGGTCTTTGCTGACCACACTGTGGTATTGGTTAGCCTTGCCTTCTTTGCTGATCAGCATTTCTTGTGACTTTGTAGAGAGAAACTCACCAAAGAACGTCTCATGATATTCTAGTGGTTTCTTGCCACATCCCAGGAATTGGGTTGACTGACAGAGCCTTGCAGTTTCTTCTAGATCTAACTGCCACTGATGACTCATGAATGGTGTTTGCAAGTAAGTCCAGTTACTGCTGCTGATTCATGTGAATTGAACTGCTGATATCCTGACAACAAAGATTGGAATCACCTCAAAAAATTATTTCCAAACAAGTTCACATCCCCTTTTGCCCTATTAACCTTTCCTTTCCACTGCTCTGGTGAGTGGTGGACTAGAAGGGAAGTTAAAGCATTTTAGAACCCTTATTGATGTAAATTTTTAAGAACATAAGTCTACAGTCTATAGTCTTGTCTATGTGTTAATGCTAGTTTTCCGTTTTAAGGAAGTTCTTGTCCTTTTATTGTATGACTGAGCTTTTAATGCCTGTAGTCTCTCCCCCCCCCTCTCTCCAGCTCTTTTGAGGAAATTCTTGAGTCCTTTCTTCATGTGACAGTGTCTTTGTGTGGTCATCAGCTTTGGCTGTAAGAACACGTAGAACTCAGTTGCTTTAGCACAGCCATTATAATCAGTATTTTCTATCAAATTCTCTTCTTTATAGTTTTTTTTTTGGTTGTATCATATTTGACACATCTATAGGAACCTCCTATTTGTGTGTGAACTGTAAGGTGTAGAAGCATTTCCCTTGAATAGCTTTGTCTTTCCTGTGTTACCCACACACTCCCAGGGCTGGGAGCTAGAGGCGGGCTTCATGCCATGAAACAGCTTTACTTACTCCCTGGTGCTGAATTCCTACATGGGGACAGCCATCAGTCGATTAGCCAAACATAACTGTATCACTAAACCCAAACTAGTTCTATCACCAACTCAACTCACCCCTAGTTCAGTACGGAGGTGAATAAACCACCAGGGATCGTGTTGGAGACTGAAATGACAGGACAAGTTGATTACAAAGTCAAATGATTTCTGTTAAAATATCTTCCTTTTGGACACTTAGGGTGAATGTATGATAACATGACACAATTTAGGGCTTCTTACAGAGCCCTAAGTTGGGTGACAATGGAGCCAACTCCCAAGGTTACTGTGTTATCTCTTGTGGTTACAAAATATCTGTCTCACAGAATCAGAAAGCAATGCACTGAGGGAGGAATGCATGGTCCCTAATATATAGTAGTGGATTGATGGTAAACAAGAATATATGGACACTAGAATGTGCAAATTGGTAGCATCTCATTGTGTTTGATGATAGTATTTAC
Organism: Montemys delectorum; assembly: GCA_019843815.1. Lineage (NCBI taxonomy): Eukaryota > Metazoa > Chordata > Mammalia > Rodentia > Muridae > Montemys > Montemys delectorum. Next base: position 26,472 of record JADRCD010212855.1, read on the forward strand.
CACCCAAAGTCTCAATGACTCAGGCTTTCTTCCTAGCGGTTACTTTCATTTAAGGGCAGTTAGAATGGGCTGCTTAAGGAATGAGAGGGGCTCTAGCAGAGAATGTAACCTCCAGACAGACAGAAAGGTACAGCAGAGTGGTAAATGCAAATGGCATCAACCTAAAAGGAAGCCCTGCCTTTTCCTTCTGCTCACCATGGCAAGTACCCAGAATCCGATACAAATGCTTCATTTATCCCTGACAAAAAGGCAAAAATGAGTGAACAAATACATTCAGACCTCATCACACACACACACACACACACACACACACACAGACATGCATGCAAACACATGCACACACACAGACATGCATGCACACACAGACATGAATGCACACACACACACACACACACACACACACACAGACACACGTGAACAAGCCCATCTCTTGTATTATTGTTTCATTCTATTTCAGTTTTGGTTTTAGAAATCAGGTCTCACTCTGTTGCCTCAAGCTGGCCTAAACCAACTGTGTAGAACAGACTGGTACCAAACTGAAGATGATCCTCTGCCTTAGCCTCCCAAGTGCTAGGACAAGCTGTGCTGCTATATGCAGCTCCCAACACAGTTTTGGGGCAGCTTCCTATGAATTTAAGGGACAGACGAGTATCCCTTCCTCAGTAAAGCGTCATGAACGCTCTGTTCAAGGATGCTCCAGTAAAGATAAAGAACCGGGGGGGGGGGGGGGCAGCCTCATCAGCCCTCACTTGGAATGTCTTGCATATGAACAGAGAAGTCCAAGTGCTCACTTCTCTCATCTGCGTGATACTCAGCTACTCCAGGGAGGTACCAGCAGCAGCCACCCTCTTCTCCCTGCCTGTCCTCTCAGCCAGCCTATAGCACTTCACATCCAAGCCAAGGAGGACAAGACTAAGACGAAGTAAAGTGGACAGACTTAGAGCCGGCTGCTGGAATGAGAGGGGCTGGATCGGGCTTGAAGAAGACTGATCTTTTCAACGTGAAGAGAATGAAAATGGAAGTACCAGTGTGTAAAAAATATTTTTAAATAAGATTTACCTCTTCTTTCTCCAACCTGAGTGTAGCATTGACCAGAGTAACTCCTTTATTTTAGTGGTTTGAAATATAGTGTATATATGTGTGAGAAATCTGTACTTGACATGAAGAACTACTGTTTTTCTTTACAAAATGGCTCACTGCAACTTTTTCCTTACCTGCCTTCACAATGTTTAAAATTGGATTTATTTCATAAAGATTCATTACCCTGAACAGGAAGGTATATATGAACCCTTGAAATTTTCCCTGCCCTTGCCTGTTACCCTCTGTCAAAGACTGACCCAGGCAGTGATGAAACGCTGGCAAGATTTTACTGCTGCTTTTTGCACTCATCCCTGTCCCCTATCCTGGCTGCTGACCTTTCTGTGTCACTCTAACATAAAAAGAGAAGCATCCAAGTAAGAAACCACAGTCTCCATGGGTGGGAGGAGGAGGAGAGGTGTATGAATCTTGGGACCACAAGCTGAGCTGAGAAGAGAAACAGAAGGTGAGGGAGCCAGGTGGGCTAAAGAGGTGTTTCAGCCCAAGATACAGACCCTTGAAGGGCTCTGTCACCCTGGTGCAAGCTTGACAGAAAGTGCTGGCTTACCTGGGGCCAAGTTGGAAAGGGCTTTTTAACTCCATTATACCACTTATGAATAATGTACCCTGGTTCTCTATAGTTCAGGAAAGCCGGGAAGACTCCAGAAGTGGTAGGCTTCCCTAAAGCAGCTGTTTTCTTCAACTAGAAAGATGTTTATTTCCTAAAGTGGAGTCTCCAGCAGCATGCTGTTCTATCTGGAACAGCCCACCCTTGTCCTCCTGGGTTTCCTTCTCCATATTTAGCTGGCAGCCGGTCCCTGGGGGCCCTGGTGTACCTTTTTCTTTTGAGGGAGGCTTAGACAAAGAAGGTTGATGAACAAGCAGTCACAAGTCCTAAAGTTGGCCTCAGGCAACAGCTAGTACCGATCCCTCTCTTGACTTTACTTCCCAGAGTTCCTTATCTTCAGCTGTGTCTCCAGCCTCTACCAGAGTACACCAGAAGGCAGAATGTCAACCTCTCTCATGAGGCGTCCAAGCCCATGTGCATGTCCTCCTTGGGGCCTTTGTTCTCATCCACCTTCCCTGCTTGGGTTATTGTACAGGAAGACTTAGAGATACTGTCACCTTATCCATTTGAAGCAGATCCTGAAAGAACAGTTCCTAGGCATGGTCTGCTAACCACGTTCTTCAAGGCCAGACCCCGACTCCCTCCATGGAGGTAAAACAAGCAGCGCTTTCCATTTCTGACTTTGATAGGTGCCCCATAAAGAATCATCCACAAAATAAGCAAACACAATTATACTGGAATAAGAATTTGCCTATTGCTTAGTTTTGTGTATTTTTAAGAGATATAAACTATAGCAAATTTAAAGTTCTTAAAAAAACCACATCTTTCTTGTTTCCTGAGTAGAACAGAGTAGAATTACCTGGCCATCAGGCAGCAAGTCTGAATCTTAGCCTCCACAGGAGGCTATTGAGTTAAAGAACATAGACACTTTAGTGTCTTTAATTTTTCACTTTAAAGGGTCTTTGCTGCTGCTGCTTTGTTGTTGTTTGTAAACATGTTTGTACTGGTGGCCACAGAAGCTAGAACTGTGATCATAATCCCCTGGAGCTAATGTTCTGAGTGGTTGTGAGGCACCTGAGGAGAGGCTGGGAACTGAACACATGTCCTGTGGAAGAGCAACTACAAAGTGCTTAGGAAGCACCAGGCCATCTGTCAATCTGTCCACCCCCACTTTTAGATGTCTTCATTCCATAGAAAATGGGGGAAAAAGCTTCACATGAACCTATCATAAAGTCTGAAATGACCTAGCATTCGTCTCTATCTGTGACACCGACAGTGTTGTGCTTATGTAAGCACTTGGATGCCGAGACATGCTTTGTAGACATGTGTGTGCACTGCAGGCCTTGTGAATGCTGGGAATTCCTGGGAGGGCAAGAGAATGAGAATTTACCAAACTCTCCCCAGGGGAAAAGGAACATGAGGAATGGTTTCATTATAAAATCAATGAACACTGGAGGCAGAATTAAATAGATGCTAAGAAGAATTAATCCACCTTTCACCTCTGCCTGTGGATGTTTGCACAAGTCACAGTATCTCTTTGTTCAAGCATGGAACTAATAAGGGGTTAGCTCCTGTGAACCAGCAGGTAGGGATGAGCTACATGCAAATGACATTTGTCTCTACCTGTGACACCGACAGACAGTGTTGTGTTTATGTAAGCATATGAATGTCTAGACATGCTTTGTAGACACGTGTGTGCACACTGCAGAAAACTCCAGTGTATTTCACAAGAAAACCCAAATGCACACCTATCTAAAGACCCTGCATGTCCACAAACCAGTGAACCTGGATCTGTCACCGCACATTGGGAAAGCACTTCTGTAAAGGCTGTGAGTGGACTTTGAGAACGCACATTGGGAAAGCACTCCTGTAAAGGCTGTGAATGGACTTTGAGAACAGAGACATATCAGATGCCTTGGTGAAATTCCAAAGTAGCTCTAGGCTTGCAGAAGTTTCTGAAGAAATGTTTGTGGAATGAATGACAGATGATGGTGGATGACTGACATCTGATTAACTATAAGTAAATTCGAAGGAGTCTACCCTTCCTTCCCAGGTGATTTTCATGTTCTGATTCTACACCTGCCTCAAATCTATGACAGTTCTTACAGGGATTGTTCCAACTTGATCAGATTTTCAGAATCATTTCACCTAGCAGAGAAAGAGAGGCTCAAGGAGAAATGAGTCATACAAGTTAGTTCAGATATTTCATGATGGTTCTTGACACACAAATCTGGCTTGGAGTTCACAAGCTACCGAATGGTCAATGAGAGGTTTATCTGTGTTCTGATGTATGTGTGAGCATGTGATCTGCTGTGCAAAGTCTCAGCCTTCTTGACTATCACAATATATCCATGGGAAGGGTCAGCCTTGTTGCTGAGGTATGCAAACTCCCATTTTGCCCCTTCTTGCTCAGTAGCTTAGCTAGCATATTAGAATATTTTCTTTCTGTGGAAATTCTAGAATGAACCTCATTTTAGACTCTAATAAATCCAATTCTGAAAGCATCTCTTCCTCCTGTCCATGTGTCTTGTTCTATTTTTAATCTCTGTACAGAGAACGAATATACTTTCCACTAGCAGTCACCGACCATCACTGGCTGTATCATTGATACATTTTGATGCTCCCTCTTCCTCTCAGGTGCCCTCTGCAGCTAACCTTCTAGCAGACAGCCTGCCACTACCATTAAAGAGATCCCAGAGCCCATTACAGAATGATGACCTTGGCATCTCTGTGCCTGGTGTCAGGTCCCTCTCCACAGACAGCTATGAGAGCTGGTTTTCTCTAGCACTCCATCATTCAGAACCTTGAAGCCGGCTTCCACTGACCTTTTGGATTTTTAATTTTAGCCTTATTTTCCTCCTCCTAGCTTTTCTCTCTTATCAGCTCCAGTGCGCCCTGCTTTAGGTCAAATTTAGCCAGACTTTCCCTTTCTTCATTTAGCTTCTCAGTTCTCCTGAGGACTCATTCTTTTTCTTTGCGCTTTGAAGACCGTTTCAGGCTGAAGTTGTAGTTTTGGTTCTTGCAAAAGTAGATAGACTAGTACTAGAAAGATTGGAAAGAAAACACTTGCTCTGCAGGAACCCCTGGAAGCTTTAGGAAAGGGGCAGCCAGGGGCAACTTCTACATCTGGGTGAAGCTGTAGTGGTCCTAGGTGCTGTTAGAAGTGGGTGTGTATTTAGGAGCAAAACAGTTGAAGAGATCAGAGTAAAAAACAGAGAAGGAAAGAAGCCACACTGCCAGAGTGGGGGCACTCCACTTAGGACTGGAATTTAGCAGAGTTGGAAAAGAACTGATGAGCAGAGCCCACAAACACTTGAGCTAAGATTATGTTGGGCAGTAGAACTAGCTACCACAAAGGTCTTGAGCAGGAACAAACATGGTCATTTCAAGGAGACACAGGGAAGTCAACGAGACTAGAGAAATGGTGGGAGAGAGAAGTTGGAGCAATAGAAAGCTGGGGCGCTGTGTCATGCCAGGCAAAGCATTGCCAGGAAAGTCTCTAAAGGAACGTCTGAGAAGGCTTCACAAGTGATTGTTTAAGCTATATTCTGAAGGGCACCTACCAAAGCTGCAGAAAAGAGATGGGTTGATGATGAGTGAGACAAAAGTATGGGGAAAGTCCATGTGCACTGAAGAATCATCTCAGTAGAACTCAGAACACAAGGACAAACTCAGAATGTGGCTGTGGTAGGGGAAGGCGCAAAGAGCTTTTAAGGCTTCCACAGGGAAAGGAGAATGGAGAATTCCTGGATGATTCTGAAGGCTGAAGGTGTGGAAGTTTAAGGTGTGGAAGTTGGATATAATATTTGAAATTCTATTTAGAAAATTCAAGATTATATAGATATTTCAATAATTTTAATATTAGTGTTCCAATTCAAAGGAAAATCACTATCAACTTAGTATTTGCATGTAGTTAGTACTTTTTATTTAGCTTTAAATGTACTATTTTTCCCCCTCTCAAAATTGCAAAACCTTATTGTACTGCTGTGTAAAGACTCTTTTCTGAAAAAGTTTTTTCCTTATACAAACTGACAGTTTTATATACGTTAACTGAGAACCCCCTGCCCCAACAAATTACTGGCCTTTACACCTAAAAAAAGGAAAGTACAAAGGAGATGAGTGGCCAGTGCTCATGGCCAGTGTTTGTAGCCAGTAGGCCCCTCATCCTCCAACTTCTGATGTTTAGCTTAGATAGGCAGAACAGGAGATCAGCTGCTGGGGGCCTTTGAGATCTGAGGAGACATTATTGATCTTCAGGCACTTAGGTTTGTCGATCTGCTGCTTGACTCCTGGGTGGCCTTCCAGTCTTATGGCCTCTGTGGAATTCAGTTCCACCTCTTTGAAGTAGGGAAGATAAACAAGGAAGGTATAACCAGATCCTCTGAAGGATTCTGTCACACAGTGCAGCCATTCTTTATAAGGTGTCTGGGACAACACACATAGATATTCTACTTCAAATTGCAAGTCTTATCAAAATTGCAGAAAGAAATGTGTTATGATATAATTGAACTGAAAAGAGGTTCAAGAACTATGCTCATGTACACCGCACAGGATTTTTTTTAAACTTATTTGTTTTACTCTTCCAATCTAGCACTAGGTAAGACAGTGGACACCCGTGAAGGCTGTGAACACACTCATCTACCAAAACAATGAAAGCAGGCTTTCAAAAGATGCTTAATCTATCCCAAAGCTACCCTGGACAACAAATGCATAAACATCATCTCACTTTCTGTTTTATGTGATGTTTTATTCCAGGAGAAGCTCAGATGATTTATAAAGCAATATCAGAGAGAGTGGTTCAAGAAAAGATCTTTAGAGGGAAATAAAGGTGTGCAGGTAACAGGATGTGGAATGTCGTTACATGAGAATGGCTCCAAAAGGTCCTTGCTAGGATCCAGTTGGGATCACTCTTAGCCTGCTAGAAAGACCAGCACAAAAGGATACCTGAGATGTGACTCACAATGTCAGTTTTACTAAGAACAAAGAATTGGCCATAATGTAGATTCTTTACACACATCACTGTAAGTAGATATGGTTTGAGTGGCCTGAGCTGAGTGAGCTTTCCTTTTCTCAAAGAAGACATCAAACAAAGCTGGAGGAGAGTGCATACCATGTGTGATCTTTTGTGATTGGGTTACCTCACTCAGGATGGTATTCCCCAGATCCATCCACTTCCCTAAGACTTCCATAAATTCATTGTTTTTAATAGCTGAGTAGTACTCCATTGTGTAGATGTACCACAATTTCTGTATCCATTCCTCTGTTGAGGGACATCTGGGTTGACACAAGGTATGTACTCTCTGATAAGTGGTTATTAGCCCAGAAGTTCAGAATATTCGAAGTACAATCCACAAACCACAAGAAACTCAAGAAGAAGGAAGACCAAAATGTGGACACTTCATTCCTTCTTAAAAGGGGGAACAAAATATCCATGGAAGGAGATGCAGAGACTAACTATGGAGCAGAGACTGAAAGAAGGGCACTCCAGTCTGATATAGCTGTCTCCTGAGAGGCTCTGATAGTACCCGTCTAATACAGATGTAGAGGCTCACAGCCATCCATTGAACTGAGTACAAGGTCTCCAATGAAGGAGTTAGAGAAAGGACCCAAAGGAGCTGAAGGATTTGCAGCCCCTTAGGAAGAACAACAATATGAACTAACTAGTACCCTCAGAGCTCCCAGGGACTAAACCACCAACCAAGGAGTACACATGGTGGGACTGATGGCTCTGACAGCATGTGTATAGTAGAGGATGGCCAAATCAGTCATCAACAGGAGGAGAGGCCCTTGACCCTATGAAGGTTCTGTGCCCCAGTGTAGGGGAATACCAGGGCCAGTAAGTGGGAGAGGGTGGGTGGCGAGCAGGGGGAGGGAACAGGGGTTTGTTCTTGTTGTTTTTTGTTTTTTTGGTTTTTGGTTTTTTTCTGGAGGAGAAACTGGGAAAGGAGAAATCATATGACATGTAAATAAAGAAAATATCTAATAAAAAAAAGCTGGAAGAAAAAAAAAAAAGAAATGAGGAAGCCAGATGTGGTGGTGGACTCCTATGATCTCAGCATTTGGAAGACTAAAGTTGGTCTTTGATGTGCAGTGAGGTCCAGATCAGTTTTGGTCATTCAGTAAAACCCTATATTAAAACCCCAAACAAACACGATATCTGCAAACTCACAAGAGGCACCTGCTGTTCTGTGTAATAATGGGGGAAATACACTGAGGGAGCAGGTGGGAAGCTAGAGACATTGTGTCCAGAGATGGGACAAACCAAGGAGTCAGGATCATTGGAGGCCTTTGCAGCTGATGGGAGATCTTGCCACAGAGCTTACTGTTTCCCTAAATGCTAATGGGTTCCCCCAATTTTCTGTCATCTCCAAATAAAAGTATTTTAAAAGATTTATTTACTTTTATTTATGTACATAAATGTTTTGCCTGCATGTACATATTACAGTGTGTGCATGCCTGGTACACAAACGGTCAGAAGAAGGTATCAGATCTCTCGGAGCTAGAGTTGCAGACAGTTGTAAGCCATCCAGGTTTGGGTCTGGAGTCTGATTCTTCTGCAATGCTTTTAACTACTAAGCCATCCCTCCAGCATGTTCTTTACAGTGAGGTCTATTTATCTATTCCCCCAAATATACAACTTTAATATTGTCATTAATTCTTTTAAAATTTCATATAATAGGCTTTGGTCATTCTTCACCACATTCCCACCTTTTTCCAGATCCACCCACACTTTCCTTACTTATCCAAATCTGTATCCTTAATTTCTTTTAATTATTAAGTCCAATTTGTGCCACCCTTTGAGTGTACAGTCATCTACTGGATCACAGGCTACTTACCATAGGCCATACTTTTAAAGAGAAATATACTACCTTTCTTAGTACCCATCAATTTGCAAATAGCTCCTCAGCCATGAATAGGACTTTGTGCCTGCCTTCCCTTTTCACACTGGGATTTTCTCTGGTTTGAGCTGACACCGGTCTCATTCATGACAACTACTATGAGTTCATATGTGTAAATGTAGCCCTGTTCTGTTTCTACCATTGGAGTATTCAGCCTCGAGTGAGCAGTAGGCTAGAATGAAAGAAATGAAGCTTGTCTGAGAGGGGTGCAGGGTGGTTGAATATGTATGGCTCATGGACTCATGTGTTTGAATGTTTGGCCCATAAAATGTGACACTATTAGGAGATGTGGCCTTGTTGGAGTAGGTGTGACCTTGTTGAGGGAAGTGTGTCACTGTGGGCTTGGGCTTTGAGGTCCCGATGCTCAAGCTCTGCCCAGTGTGTGATTTCAGAGCCTCCTCCTGGACTTTTACAAAAGACAGTCCCCTGCTGGATGCCTTCAGATCAAGATCTAGAACTCGCAGCTCCTCCAGCACCAAGTCTGTCTGCATGCTGCCATGCTTCCCACCATGATGATAATGGACTGAATCTCTGAACCTATGAGTCAGCCCAATTAAATGTTTACCTTTATAAGAATTACCGTGGTCATTATGTCCCCTGACAGCAATAAAACGCTAACTCAGACAGCTTGGGTTTGCAGGAACTCAGCTGGCTTAAGTGCCAGAGAGAAAAAGTCAAGACGATTTCGGTGTTACAGCTCTCGTTATGCAGTGGTAACAAGGGTTCTATAAACCTTGTGGAGTGGGTAGGGGGTTCTCAGGTGACTGTGCATTATTGGTTGGTACTGAGGTTCTGAGAATGCTTCATTAACATCATGAGGGATCCCATCTGCTTGCTGGACTTGTCCTTATAGGTAGAGTAAAAATTAAACCTGTAGTTTTGCCATCAGACCGTGTGACTACTTCAACAGCAGTGGAAGTGGGCATCAAAAGGATTTCTGCACCACGGCAAGGCAAGCAGGCCCAGCACAGGGAGGAAGAGATCCTTCCTCCTGCTGTTCTCAAGATGAGATTTTCTGGCTTGGACACATCTAGACCTCACTCTTGCTCCACCTACCTCCCAACCCAGTTGCACTTACCCAACATGCAACTTATCTTTTGGGATCAAAAATAGTTTTACTGTAGCCAGTGGCCACCTCTGGCTCTTACAGTACTTCTTCCCCATCTTCTACAAATGACTTGTGGCTAGACTATTATTCTGCTAAATAGATGTAATATTAAATAGACTCCTCATTTCTCATTGTTGTACCCATAGATAAGTGCCTCTTTCAACTGTGACCGGAGAGGCATCTTTTTGCAGTAGATTGAAATTATCATAGAGACTCACAACCGGTCAAATTTCATATAGCATGAGACTGTGGAATGGTCTAAACATGTGTTTTACTTCAGCTAATTAGAGCATGCTTCTGTTCCTCAAATACCAGCTAGTGTGCATCACTAATGACTACCTTGCTCTGGTAAGACCTCACTCCAGGTGTTCTGCATTGGCTCATCTCATTACATGTCTTTTAGTCCTTATTATAACCCTACAAAGTGATTGTTGTTCCTTAACTGTACATCTGTGAAGACAGAAGCTTACTGAGCTGAGGCAGGAGATACTGACTAGGAATGGCAAGCTTACGGCCCTCAACACACACACACACACACACACACACACACACACAGTTCTTTTTTGCTTCACCTTCTCTGCAAGCCCCACTTAAACAGTAAAAGTGGGTGTTTTGGGGGTAAATGTGCACACGCCTGGCCTATGTGAACAAGGGCAGTGTGGCACAGACAGACATTCCCTAGATGGAATAAATCCAAAAGAGTTGAATGCTGGGCTGAAGTTGGGAAAGTTTCAAAAACCAAGTCCTCATGTCCCAAGTCTAGTGCACTGCTTCCATGCTTTGAGGACCTGAACGTCATTCTGTCCTAGGGCCTCTAAGGGTAGCATGCACTTGTGATATAAAGTAGAAACAAAACTGTTAAGGAAAATACAGGGCATGAATTATGATGAGGAAAGAATATGGTCGATGTATGGTATATCCCAGCATGAAAGATTAAAAACTGAAAAGAAATTCCACAAAGCATGAAAAGGTAATTCTGGGAATCTCGGTGGAAGGAGACTCTAAACCAGTGGGTAAACCTTGATCAATTCTGACCTGAACTGCTCAGGCACTTTTCTTAGTTATATAAAATTAATGCTTAAGTTATACTGGTAAATAAAATATTACAAAACTGAGTATGTCTTGTGAAGAATTATAGATAATGTGGAAAGCTATAGATAAACAATACTGGCCCTGAAAAAGATAAGAAACAGTTAAAAACAGTAGAAGAAAAAGATCTGTTGGGGAATGGAAAACATTAGTTGTATAGAAAGTGACAAGGCTTTACTTTAATGGCGTGACCAAAATTATGAGTAAAATATAACATTCTACTTGGAGAAAAGCAGAAGAGGCATGATGTGTGCATGAGTGGATATGGAGGTGGAGAAAGCAAGGCACATTCAAATTTTCTACAGAGAGTCAGTAAATAGTACCTCACCCAACTGAGGGAGGACTGAAGCCTGCCAAGTTACTTTTGTCCTGTATGAAGAAGGAAGTTTGACCTCTTGCTAATTTATGGACTTTTTATTTATCTGTCTGTTTCTTTGAGATTTGTTTAGCTCCTATTTCCTGGAGCCTGAATCCTAGAGTCAACACTCAGATGCTAGAGACCTGTGGTAGACCCACAGCATAAGAGCATTGACGATCCTGTAAGGGTGTGAGACACTGAGGCAGGGTTAGCTTGAGCTCAGGACCAGCCCCATGAAGTAAGAGAGTCACCATGCCTTTTCCTCTGTTCTTCTCCCCTCCTTAATCTCCCTGCAGGTTCTTTCTCCTACCACATTCCCCATTTTGGGCTGTACTTCCATGTTCCAAGTTTCTCCTTAAACCACATAGTCTCTTCAGATGCAAGCATTCTGCTGCCTCTTCTGGAGCTTGATCCGCTGCTTTCCTTGCTGGAGCTTGGAGAAAATCCCTCTGCTTCTGGCCTGCCTTGCTCTTCATTCTTACATCTGCGTCTTAATGACATCAAGGGAAACTAGAGTTGTTCTGCAAGATCAGGAGCTGATCACAGGTGGTAATACTGGCTCTCATTGTCCCTTAGCACCAGCTGTCCTCCAAATCTCTGCCCAGTTGCCAGCTGTAATTCTCTGCTCCAAAGCCAAGGAAGCAAATTCTGTGGACCTTGTGGATTGTCTGATTTTCAGGGACCCACTTAGAGACTCAAAATGACAAAAATATGGACTCCCCAAATCTGAGAAATGGTGTGCCAGGTACACGGGCAAAAAACACTCCATTCTGTCTGATCCAGTTATGATTCTGTGTGCACAGAGTCATTATTGGAAGAAATATCAGATTTACATGCCCTTCATAAAATCAAACTATCCAAACAAATATCTTTTCGGGAAGTGAATGTCTACTGGATGAAGGCAGAGGAAGCTGCCAAAGTTGATGTTCTCAGAAAATGAGTTGAGGAGCCAGGCTTCTTAATTGCCACACTTCCCACAGCTTTCAGATGCTGGTACAAAGACTGAGGACTCTCATTTTCCTTTGCTATTTCAATCTTCACACCCATATTGCCCTATAGAGAGGTTGTTTCTCTCTCACCTGGAGATACCATATATGGCCAGCAGCAATCTTTGACCATCTGGAAGCAAAATTTGAGGAGAGCTTGGTCTGCAAGGTGCTCAGCTGTTCAGGAATGTTACTGACACAGCTGTGCTGAGTTTGAAAGAGTTTGTCTTTTGTAGAGCACAAGGTGGGCTGTGGAGGTAGCTCAAGCCGTAACACTCTTGCTCTGCAAGTATGATTTTCTGAGCTGGATCCCCAGAACCCACATAAAGTCTGGATATGATCAGACAGACTTGTAATCCTATCACTGGTGAAGCAGAGAGAAGAGGACTTCCCAGCTCACAGCCCCACTCCCACCCCACCACAGCCTATTTGATGAGCTCCAGGCCAGTGAGAGACTCTTCTCACAGAACAAGGTCTGTGGCTTCTAAAGAAGAATGCATGAGGCCTTCCTCCAGTCTCAATACAGTCTTGGAGGCAGTCAGAGCTGTAGTGGGGGCCAGCCTAGGGTATTGTTCACACTAGACAATGGCCCAGCCTTTGAGCAGCATCCCAGCCCTCTGTAGCCAACTGACAAATTTTACAGTGTTTGATAATCAACACAGAATTTCCTTTTCTTTTCCAGGCCAAGAAAAGAGAAAGACAGTGAATGACAGATGGGGCAGTCCATCTGGAGGACACTCTATTGCCTGGAGTTCTCCTTAGGTCAGCAGGATTGCCCAAGTTTATTTCTGAGCTCACTGGAAAGCTTTGTTGCTCACAACTCTATTTTTTCTCAGTCAGGCTTTTTAAAAAATTATTTTACTGTATAATTTGTCTTATTTAAATTTTTTTCTTTATAGAAGCAAGAACATATTCCCTAAATAATTTATACCTTCTCATGTTTAAAGTTCATAACAATGCTTCCATAAGGGTTTTAAAACTGTACTTTTGAAAATAACACATCACATCTCCTTGAAAGCAAAGTAAGAAAGTCATATACTAAACATTCTTGTGGTCATGTGCAACAGGAAGGAAGAATAAATCAACAGAAACAATTAAGAATATGTCACACAAAATAAGATGAACAATGACCCATCAAAAGATGTTTTTCACCTTGACAGTTTGGAATGGAGGTAAAACCTGGGAGTGCACTGGGATTCATGAGGAAACATACTCTGAAAACACTGAAAATTGGATCCCAGGGTTCTTCAGAATATATTCCAAAGCATTTGTGAAGCCTAAATTAAACATGATGGGTGCAATATAGAGTATCTGTATAGAAATTGGAAACCTTATTTGGAAAACCAAAACTATTCAAATATTAACACATAACTTTAAAAATAAAGGAGTATTTTCAGTATTCTGAAACAACAGAATCCAGAATAATTGCTGGGGAGCATACCCTGGCTAGATTCTAAGTTCAAAGGCCAAGACTAGCTGAAGGAGAAGGGAAAACAGGCTGAGATTTGGAGGTTGTGATAAATGTATTCTTTGTAAGAATGGATATGTTAGAGTTCTTCCAGATATCATGTTTTCTTATATTCTATGACTAGTTGGGTTTTGGTTACTAAATAATATGATCTGAAAATATGTATATTAAAATAAGTGTATAGTTAAAATGCATTCTGGACTCTAAAACTGAATTATTCTTATCAGAAGACTGACTTGCACATTTGTTTAAATTACACACACATACACACACACACACAGAAAGACAGAGACAGAGACAGAGACAGAGACAGAGACAGAGAGATACAGAGAGAGACAGAAAGAGACAGAAAGAGACAGAGAGAGAGAGACAGAGAGAGAGAGAGAGTCCTTCATTGTTGAATTCTCTTCTACAAACTGGATACGCTCTTCAGTCAGAACTTTGCATCCATTCTGACTATACTCATAAAAGGTATTATTTATTTTCTCATGCCTTTTTCCTGGTGTGTGTGTGTGTGTGTGTGTGTGTGTGTGTGTGTGTGTGTGTGTGTCAGGTCTGTGCATTTATATGTGTGTGCATGCATGTGTGTGCATGCCAGACATCAACCCCAGCAAAATATGCCTTTAAAAAAAAAGACAGACAAGATTGACTACTTCATGTGGTTGAAAACTTACAGCTAGTCGTACTGGTTTTAAGCTAGCAGTGGGTCTCAAAAGCTTAAATGCACAGCTTAATTGTGGCCTTTCCACGCTGCAAGGATCTTCTATTCCCATGGCTTTGCTTGCCTGCCCTTTCCCAATGGCAGCTTTCTTTTCTTTCTCATGAATTTGTGCAATAGGCAGAATAGGCTTGACTTTGTAACCTGTTATTTTCTAAGTGTTCAGCATTCAACAAACTAACCTGTTGATGTATTACAGTCACCTCAGAGAGTGGCCGGTCACCTTGCTTCTTCTCGTAATGGAAGATAGTGATTTTACTAAAGACCTTATGGGATGTTGTAAAGCTCAGAATATGCTCTCCCCATAACTCTAATATCATTTCAACCATCACTGCTCCTTCCAATAGATTTTATTTTTGTAAATAAATTAACTGAGATGCTGACTTTGGCTTACTGGGACATTGTATATGCTTCATTCCAAGTTTCTGCTAAGATTACCAAATTAGGGGGTGCTTAGTGCATCAAAAATGAAACAGAGTTTTAAGAGAAAGAGAGGGAGATGGAGGAGGAAGGAGAGGGAGATGGAGATGGAGAGAGAGAGAAGTTCACATGTCATTTCCTGAAGGGAGAGAAGGGTTGCATACATTTTACATCACTCTTAAAAAGCAAGATAGATGGTAACATTTGACTATGGTTATAAATGCACAGTGTCAAACCTATATTAAAATCATTTTTGAAATTTTTATAAAAGATGCTCCCAGCAATGAAAATATGTTTTCTTTGTTGTCACTTATGTCATGTACCTTTCTGATGTGTGTATGTGTGTATACGTGGGAGGAATGTATGTGGGGGGGAGAGTGTGGGTGTGTGTTGGTGTGTGTAGGTGTGTGTGCATGTATAGACCAAAGAAACACCTGTGTGCTCTTCCTCAGGAAGCCTCTTGTCTTGTGTTCTGTCTGTTTACTTTTTTTAGACAAAGTGTCTGACTAAGACCTAGGCATTATCTGTCAGGCCAGTGAACCCAAGGTCTATTTGCCTCTGCCTCCCCAGCACTGGGATTACAAACACATGCCACGAAGCTCTTCCTTTTAGCATGTGGGTTCTGGGCATTGAATATGAGTCTTGGTGCTTTATCAACCAAGCCAACACTCTATCTTCAGCTTGCCTGTTGTCTGGGTCTGGGTTGTTAGAACATTATCTTCATTTTCAAAATACAGAAACTGAGACATGAAGAGAGTTGGTGTCTTTCTGAAGGTTAGCAGCAGAATGGAGCAGAGCCCAAACCTAGGACTCAAGTACAACTCAAAATCTGAAAACAGTGGTTATAACAGTCAGTGCACAGCTCCTTGATGACTGTGTGACCCTGGCCATTTTCCAGGTAATAAGCACTGATATTGAGAGTTTCATGAGCTCATATAGTATGCATGTCCCAGTTGCTGGGCAAAGTGCCTGTAACAAACTACATTGGATTCCAGAGTTATCTGTTTACTTCTTTTGGCAAAATAAAGATTAATACTAGCAAAATTATACACATCCCTCTCAAGCCACATCTTTCCAGAAAGCATTGTTGGAACTCATCAGAGAGGGGTTGTGGGGCAATGTTTTAAGGCTTTCTGGGTTGTCAAGCTCACGTTATTTTGAACTTTTAGAGTGTTACAAGTGTACACAACTGTACAAGGTCCAAAAATAAACTATGTAACAGAAAGACTGGATCCCGAAGTCCTCCTGAAGGTTGCTGATCATACTGGCATCCTGCAGGTATGGCTTCAGGAGTATTCTCCCACAGATTAAAAAACAAACAAACAAACAAACAAACAAACAGAGGAATCACTAAAAGGAGCCCACAGCAGCTTCCACTATGTGCCAGCTCTCCCCTCATCTACATGGCCATTTTGTTGTGGAATAGAATGATAAATGAGCAGCAGATAGGACAGTCCATCTGGAGGATACTTTAAGCATCAAGGCTAGGATTTCCATTTTCCTCTTGATTGTGCCCTGAGCCATAGATGGAAGTCAATGAAAGAGACCCAGAAGCAGGTAAAAAAAAAGGTCAGAGCCCATGTGAAGCGCATGCTTAACTTCATAAGAACTGCGGGGCCGTCTTGCTAAGCGTTCCCACCACTTTACATCTCCATCTATATACAGCCCATGAGATTTCTGTTCATGCCACATCTTTAATGTTTTGCACTGTAGCTTTTATTTTCACCTCTTTAATAACCCATTGTAGGGTTATGGGTACCATGTCTGCTCTGGCACAGGGCTCAGCCACCCGAGGAGGCGGGACGAGGGAAATTGACCATACTAAACACATCCACCACCACCCTGCTCTGTCACCAGGTGGATGTTGGGATGTAGAGAAGCCCGGGACAGTTTCCAGGGGTAAAGAAGCACAGTCTGAGGTGAGGGACAGCCGGAGCTGGCTCGAGGTCCCTGGGCCTACAGCAAGGCTGGGGCTGTCTGGTTCTCAGGCTTCTGGACATCCAGGAGCCTATGGATGCCACAGAAGAGCTGAGAACAGAGTGGGGACCTACAGGCTGGATCTAGCCCTGGGCCAGGAGAGAAAAGAAGGGGAGCTCTGGCTGGTCCATCGGAGAGAGTCTTTGGCTTGACAGTGGGTGGCTTGGCTTGAACTTGGTGGTGGTCATGGCTGGGAGTACAGAGAGGCCTTCAACAGGGGATTAGACAGAGGTTCTGTAGGCAAAGGCCTTTTCTATGGCTCCCCATGGTGGATCCAGATCCCAATGAAAAGAAGCAGTCCATGGTTTTAAGGCATTTATTGTCATGGCAGAAAGTGGGTGAATAAAACTGTACACCACTTCTCAGGGTAGGCCTGAGGGTAAATACCTTCTGCAGGGAGAAATATCTGGGAAGGAAAGCTAATTGGCTAAGCCCTCCAGTCCTCTAGGTACCTCATTAAGATGGAGATCTGTCTTGAGCCCATGGTGACCACAGGTCACATCCTCTACATGTGGAGGGGCTTGGGGCATTGCCCTTACATGACCAATGGCCACAAATCTATGGGAGGCTGAGGCTAGTGACACAGGCTTGGTGTCAGGGTTTCCAGGGTTTCAAGCCTTAGCACAACTGGGGACCACACTGTCTTTCACATACTCACAACCCATTATAATGAGTGTATTTTCATACAGTTATTTACCACTCATGTCTTCTTTGATAGGGTATCTGCTAAATTATTTTGTCCATTTTAATTAGATTGTGTTCCTATTATTGAGTTTTAAGTGTTCTTTGTCTATTGCAGTACAAGCCCTTCCTTGGGACCTCTCCTCCCTTACCACACCAGCAAGAGCATATGTTAACAACGTGGCTGGGTGCATGTATGCAAGCCTGACCTCTCCTGGACTCTAAGTCTTTTGCTCCTCGGGTGATTCGACTTATCAGGTTAAAGAAATTCCTACATGTCTATCTTGAATGAATAAAACACTGAAAAAGTTATTGTGTTATTTTCAATTATTGGTGTCATGGGGACATTTCAACTGTGAGACGACTTTCCATAACTGCACACATCCCTCTGCACAAAGGTGGAAGTTGGATGTGCCTTGTGCTCAAACTCCATGTGGTACAAAGGAGGCAACTTTGCTTCTAAGAGGACAATACGTATATGTCTCTGGAGATACGTCCTCCATATGTCTATTCCCCAAAAGGATTTTCTGTATAGATTCCATTGCTTACCTGTAAGGATTTCATTGGTTACTTGTAAGCATTCCATTGGTTACCTATCATGATTCCATTGGAAGAAACAGAAATGCATGTTGGGAATGGCCATCACATGCTATCTGTGATAGATGCTTTCCATCCTTATGTGCCACCTAATGTAGGAAGACTGAGTTTGTGAAATAATGTAAATGTAGGTATGTGGATAGTTCTACCAACAAATTCCAGAGGGCCCTGGGATGATGGTTCAGTGGGTAAAAGTTTTTACTGTGCTTGTATGAGAACCCATCTAAGCTCAAATTCCCAACACTTATGTAAAAAGTCAGGTGTGACTACACACATGGGTGTGTAACATCTTCCTTTGGCTTATGAATGTACATACACACACACACACACACACACACCTAGTGTTTAAATGCAGTGGAGTAAGTGCTTATACATTCTTCTGATTCTTACATTGTCACACTACTCTAGATGTGATGTTGTTAGGAATTTAGAATGTTAGGACATGGGAACTTGGTATAAGTCATAAAGGTAAAGATGAGATTTGATGACTAAAATTAAAAATACTCTCCACAGTGTTTTCTGTCTTTCTAACCCTTGAGGATTCATTGAGAAAGTCACCATGTGGAGGGAGACAAAGCCTCTGATAAAACTAGCCATGCTGGTGTCCTTTTGGCTTCCAGCACTAGAAGATGATGCCTTCCAGACTCCAGAATTGTAGACAATGCTTGGTTATAGCCTGAACTGATGAAAACAGCAAGATTGCTAACAGGCTGCAATGGTCTCTCCATCCTCATTCCTCAACCCCTTGACAAGCCCTAAGATATCTGATTGGAAGGTGTTAAGCTTCATTGAGCAGAGATCTAAAACCACTGATTTGTCCAACTTTCATGTTACAAATGTTCAAGGGATGGCAACAAGGGTTTGGACGGTGAAAAAAAGACCACTTGATCCTTGTCTGGTATTCTCTTCTGAACCATATACAGAGAATACAAGATATAAAATACGTCAGTTAGTGGTGATAATAATTGAAACTTAAAACCATAGTTTTGTAACATTAAAAAAAAAAAAACCAAACTTGTTCATGATCTCAGTAGCTCCTATTTTAAAGCTGCATGCTAAGGCTGAAAGAGAAGTAACTCCCCTGAGGCAAAGCTGCTATCTGGGTAGGTTGATACTCAAAACTTCCTGTTCACTGAGGCTAATGACCTGTCAGCTGTGTCCACAGAAACAGGAGGCTCACAGGGCTCTACAAAGAGCCAGGTCTTAGTCCCCAACCACTAATGAGCTATCTCTGCCTCAGGTACTACAGCTGTCCCCAGCATGCAACACCTCAAGGTGAACTACCAGTTACACATAGAACCACATACACTAAATTTTAGGATCTATGTAGCTGAAAATTACGTTAGCAGTACTAATGTGTTCATAGACAATGCAACTCTGGCTTGCTCATATAGTACATTGCCTCAGTTAAAGTTTTCATTGCTGTGAGCACCATGACCATGGCAACCCTTATAAAAGAGAACATTTCATTGGGGCTGTCTTACAGTTCAGAAGTTTAGTCAGTTATTGTCATGGTGAGGAGCACAGTGGCATATAGAAAGACATAACGCTGGAGGAGCTGAGAGTTCTCCTTCTAGATCAGCAGGCCACAAGAAGAGTGACAATTGACCTGGCTTGAGCCTCTGAAACCTCAAAGGCTACCACCAGTGGCACACTTCTTCCAGTAAGGCCACAACCACTCCAACAAGGCCACACCTTTAATAGTACCACTCCCTGTGACCCTATGGGGGCCATTTTCATTAAAACTACCATATACAGGACATTTCTATAATGTTGCCAG
>JADRCD010212855.1:46597-62008 GCA_019843815.1 Montemys delectorum
CTCTACTTCCTCTCTCTCTCTCTCTCTCTCTCTCTCTCTCTCTCTCTCTCTCTCTCTCTCCCTCCCCTTTGTCTTTCTATTTCATTTTCTTGCTCTCACTTTCTTATTTATTTCTCTCTTACAGTGCCAAAGTTTAAGCTCAAGGTCCCATACTCACACAAAGCAAGTACTCCATGCCTGTGGAACAAGGGTCCTTGTCAGGTAGTTGGGCTACCTGCTCAACTGCACCTCTCCAATTTCATATACTGACACCCTGTAATGGACACTCGGCACTCCAGGATCTCAGTGGTGGGATGACTTGGACTTGATATATCCTACCTTGTGTCACCTGACACAAGAAGAAAACATCAATTGAGAAAATACTCCAATAAACCCCAGCTATATGGCATTTCCTTAATTAGTTATCAATGAGGGATGACACAGTCCATTGTGGGTGATGCTATCCTGGGGCTGGTGGTCCTGGGTTCTATAAGAAAACAGGCTGAGTAACCCATGGATAACAAGGTGTGAACACACCTCTCTATGACCTCTACAACAGTTTTGCCCTCAGGTTCCTTGCCCTGCTTGAGTCCCTGTCTTGACTTCCTCCAGTGATGAATGGTGGTTTGGAAGAAAAAATTTGATAAACCCTTTCCTTCCCAAGTTTCCTTTGGTCATGGTGTATCATCACAGCAATAAAAACCCAAGACTTCCTTTCTTCAGAGTATGTTCCTTCTCTTTTCCTGTACTTTCCTACACACATAACAAACATCTTTCTGTCTAAGGGGATTGAACAAGAATGACCTCTATAACTTCATCTGTTTGAATACTTGTTCACCAGTTAGTGGAACTGCTTGGAGGAAGTGTGTCACAAGGGACAGGCTTTTAGATTTCAAAAGGCCATGATAGGCCCATAGTGTTCTCTATCTATCTATCTATCTATCTATCTATCTATCTATCTATCTCTGGTCAAGGAGTAAAGTTCTCAGTTTCTGCTCCAGTGCTGTGCCTGTCTGCCTCCCTCCAATATTTTGGATGAACCCTCTGAAATTGTAAGCAAGTCCCCAGTTAAATGCTTTCTTTATAAGAGTTGTCTTGGTCATGGTGTCTCTTCACAGCAATACAGCATCAACTAAGACACCATCCATTCTAATACTTGTCTGTTTCCCTGACCCTTTCAGGAAGAGTTGAATGTTATGCTGGTTCTATGTTTCTGTGTATCTTATTCTCCTATCGCAGCTGAAATGACGAATTCCTAAAGTAATTGTTTCCTTCCTGGAGCATCACCAGACTCCTGCTCTATTCACACAGTTTGCAAAGTAAGACTAGAGTTTTCCTTGTCTAACACCACGTCTTGTTTTCTTCCTTTTGACTAGGTGCATTTTTTTTTCTAGTTTGACAAGACCAATGGCTTTCATGAAAGAGCCATTACTGCCACTGTTCATAGGAATTTACTGCACATTATCTGTAGTGAAATAACAGGTTGCCAGCCAAAGTAAGTAAGTAAGTAAGTAAATAAATAAATAAATAAATAAATAAATAAATAAATAAATAAAAATAAAGTCAGCAATCTAGAGTTTAGTAACAACAACCTGGGCCTCTCTTAGTTGATCAGTGAAACAGCCTGTACCCTTTGCATAGTGCCAGGTATGCCAGCACAACAGCAATGATCTCTGTCACTTACTCTCTAATTTGACAATTTATCTAAATGAAGGACTTCAGGGATATCAACCATGTTTACAAAATGACCTGGGAGCACTCTTCCATAATCATTAGTCCCTAAATTCCAAGGTTTGAATGGTATGCGATGAATGGTTTGTCCTCTCAGCCTTCTGAATAATGGGATAATTCTTCTAGCATCTTATCTGTATAAGGTTGTGAACCCTGTTACAAAACGACCAACCTTAGAAAGGAAAACTTCAAGTCACAGTGAAGTAATCATGCCTTCTTTGTGGAATACTGAGGAGCAGGCTCTTGGGAAGATGATGGATGACAGCAAGAGGGAGAGGGCTTAAACACACCAGAAGCCAGCCGGTAAGGGGTTGGGAAAAGAATGATCCCACAGGGAACAACTTGTTAATTACTGCTTTAAACAAAAGTTACAGAAGATTATCTTGAGATAGTAAAACAATGATTTTTTTTGGCAGTTATCAGAAATGTCTCTACTGATTTAAAAGCAGATATGAGCTAGGATAAAATACCAAGGTTACTGATTTGTTTTTGTTATTGTTGTTATTCTTGTTGTATTAAAGACAACAAAAATATTCAATGGTAAGGTTACTGGAATGAATCATGGAATTTGTAGGCAGTGGATTTTTATGTTAGCAGTACAGACAATGTTTTTGAACACTATACAAGTTATCAGGATATTGTGGGATAGGAAAATTAGGTACATGTCAAATTACAGAATAAATTTTAAACTATGTGTAATACCTTGTGACTATGCATAGAGACAGTATGAAAGCCCTGTGCTGACATCATTAACCTTGTGGAAGCCCTTGGGGAGTGGAGGGATATTAAGAACATTTATCACTGGAAAATAAAGCCTTTTTGTGCATCTATGTTAATTATAAATTGCAATTTTAAGGCATAAAAATTGTTAAAATAATCCAAAGCAAGCTATAAAACTCTAATGTGTCCCGTCCCACTACATGGAATTAAGCATATGGAAAAAACTAAGTAAGTATGTGGACTCAGCATCTGCTAGAGGTTCTGTACAGAGAAGGGGGCTGATGAATCAAGAACCAAGACCTACAAGCTCTTCCCTGAACAACTGAAGCCAACAACCTATACAGAGCATCCATACCATAACAAATCCTGGAGTCATGTAAGGTTTTTAGGATACACAGCCTTTTCCACTCATGGAAACAAAAGCCTGAGGCTAGGAAGACGTTTAAGGAACATTTGATCACTTAAAACACCAGGCAGAGATACAAAGAGCCAAAGGAATGAAATAGAAATGCAAGTATTCTTCCACCAATAAGAGAAAGCACATACATTGGGCATGCTTCTAAATCTGGGTCTGGGGAGATTAGTCACCCTGATAGAGCACCAATAGGAAATGTAAGGAGCTAATTGTGAGGTTTCATAAAACCTACATGAGAACACTTGCTCAATTATGGCATTAAAGCAGCTTATGTGCATTCATGATGTCTGCCTGTGCTTGTCCCATTTCTACCCCTTCCCTTGAGCCCTGAAGATGAGGGTTTTTTTGGTGGGGGGACTGTTCTATTTTTTCCTTTAAGATACAGAGAAAGTGGACTGAAGACGAAAATCCCTCAAGTAGCTCTTGGACTTTCATTTCTGTATCATGTTCCTGAGGACCAATGGAATCGTAAGGCATAAGAAAGTCTAACTTTTCCACTAACTTCTAAAATGCCACTGCAAGCAGAATCAGAGCTAACAGAGGAAATGGCTCAGAAAGAACACAAAGATCTCAGCGGTGCACTAACACTGGCAGGAATTTAAATGCCACACGCAAATATCAGGTGACATTTACAAAGCACATAGCCTGTCTAATTCTTCAGTGAGCTAATGTGGTAATTACAGATTTATATTTTACAACAAAATCACCAGTTGAGAATCCTGTAGCCAGAGAAATTTCAATCAGAGGGGAGAAGCCAAAAAGAATTACTGAACGGACTGCCCACTCAGACATGCAGTGCCATGGGTCGGCTACACTAATGCTGACTGACTGCAGCTTTTTCTCCTTTACAAATCATGTGAGGAGTTGAGTACTTGCCTAGGCTAGATTTATATCCATTTATATTCAGATCTCCATATGTATACTTATCTGTATCACCAAGACTGTACCTAAATGCCTGTCTTCCTTGCTCTTTAGTCTGACATATTGAACACTAGCTATAGATCTATCTAGTTATGTGATACTATACCTGGAAAGACAGGAACACATGTCTACTCACCTAAGATGGGAAACTGATGACAGACAAAACTAACAATAACACCAAAGCCCAATTTGATAAAGAAGTGAATCCAATGAGGTTGAAGGTTCACTTACTGGAGCATGGATGATAGCTGCATTGCTTATAGCCCACTCAAGCCTAGTGATTACTGATGAACATGAGGATCTTGGAGCTCTCCACATGATGTTGTCTGAGGTTTGCATGGTCCAAGTCATCTTAGCCACAGCATTCTTTGATACTTATATTACCTTGGGGAATAAGGAAGCTGTGAATCCGGCCAGTTTCAGGAACTTCTTGGGACTTAGAAGTTGTTTACTTCCTGACTTTTAAAGTATGTTCTCCCAGGATGCAATCTTTCAACCTGAAGTTCATAATCAGAGTCCAGTCTTTAAACTAGCAAAGACGCACTCTAGAACAATGCTGTTTCATAGAACATTTTGTGATGATGCAGGTACTCCATGTCTGCACTATTTATCTCCAGCTTCTCTATGGTTCTCAATGCTCTGGAGTGCGGTTGGTGTCACTGAAGAGCTGATTTCTTTATTTTGAGCTTATTGAATAACGAGATTTTTAAATTTATAATCTTATTGGAAAATTTAGCTCCAAAATAAGGAAGCCTGTGGTACAGCCAGCAATGATGAGACACAGGTTTCCCTGGGCTTGCCAACTGCTGGCATATGAACATACCATGCTTCTCTTTCTCTTCCATAGACTTAGGCAACCCACATGTGCCTCAAAATAAACTTTATGTATTTGTGCCTACCTTCTAAATATTACTATTTTGAGAACCATGCCTTTGTACCTTTATTAATCTCAAATAGATGGAGTTTCTTCATTACAGAGGTTCTTTGACCTCTTCCAAACCTGCACAAGAAATTGTTATGTGAAAAATGTCTCTAGATGTGTGAACTATTTTCTTTTCATTTATATTCTGAAAAGTTTTTAAGTGTCTATTCTATTAAGATATCAAAAAAAGAAATTATCTGGTTTGTCACCATCTTTCATTAAGCAGAGTGTGTACTATTAAAGACTGGGGGTAACTCTCAACAGCCAGAACTCTCTGGAGCAAGAAGAAAGATATTGTTTATTTGTAGGAAGTTATTCCAAGAACCACTGCATGTTTCTGCATGTACTCAAGTGAGGTACTACCAACTCTTTGTTATGCTTTATCTTTATAAGGATTATTTTTTTAAACAGGGAACCGTTTTGCATGATTTGGTGTCTCCCTCTAAAGCAGAATTCAGAATGGAATTGTATGAGCTCCAGGTTTTAAGATAGAAGCTGCTTCCTGTGTAGACATCATATGGCTACTATCTTACAGTATATCTTACAGTATGGATACATACTACTATCTTACAATAGTATGTAGGGCTGGAAGAAATAGTTCAAAACACTGGTAATACTGGTTACTGCAATTTCTATAAGAATCCTTTGCCTTGACTCAAAACGGTCATAAGTCTTTAGTGTGCATGAAAATATGACACACTAATTACTAACTTCCAAGTATATGAAATTGCAAACTCTTTGTAGTAATAAGCATTCATATGCAGTAAGGATCCACAGCTAAGGGCTTTAGTTAGACTCTCTAGACAGTGTAGCTTTTGGTCATCATCCTATTTACTTTATTTTATTCTTTAGAAATTAGAAATCATACCTTCATCACAGAATTGAAGGAATGGTTATAAATTTTTGGATATAATTTCCTTTTTAAAGGCAAAGAAGTCGTGCATGAGCCTCAAAAGAAGCCAGGCAAAGAAGAAGCAAGGGCAAAATCAACACAGAGTTGGTATGTTATCAGGTAAGCTTTAGTCATTCTTGCTAAATTTGGAGTGAAAGAAGCAATCACAGTCACAGGGCTGGAGAGAGTACTGTAAGTAACTGCTTCATAGCATCAGTTGTCATAGCAAGTAACAGGACAGGATACATGGAAAGACAAAATCAACCATGTATAGAGAGGCAACTCACAGACTGGGAGAGAGCACTTATAATTCACACATTTGATAAGGATACATAAATATTGTATAAAAACCCCAATGACATTGTATCAAAAATGGCCAGAGGCCACAGATGGAAATTTCCCCAGAGGAGACATGCAAGCACATGAAAGATGCTCAGGACAACTAGCTGTAAGAGAAGCAAAGAAGTAGAATCCATCAGATAGAGTGGTACAGAAAAACAACAGCAAAATTAAAATGAATAACTTGTGTTATTAAGAGTTGAGTGAAACTGGAGCATTTGTACATGATTGGTGGGAGTATAAAATGGTAATGTTGTTGTGACAAACACTATGGCAGTTCTTCAAAAAGTTAAAAATAGAAAACCCATATAATCCAGTAAATCTGCTTCTAAGCACATATTCAAGGAACTGAAAATAAGGCTC
Source organism: Montemys delectorum (assembly GCA_019843815.1). NCBI lineage: Eukaryota > Metazoa > Chordata > Mammalia > Rodentia > Muridae > Montemys > Montemys delectorum. Next base: position 52,880 of record JADRCD010212855.1, read on the forward strand.
TAAAGGCATCTTTGCACACCCATCTTCATAGCAGTATTTTTCACAATAGTCAAAATGTGATAGAATCAAGCCTCCAGCAAGCAATGAATCAGTAAACCAAGCATGGTCTATACATACAATGGAACATTCTTCAGTGTTAGAAGGAAGGAGATTGAGACAAAAGCTACATCATGGGTAGACCTTGAGGAGTTTACACTAAGTGAAATAAACCAGTTATAGACTCAAATACTTTATGATCCCATTTCTGAATCTCATGGTGTTGTAAAATTCAGAGAAACATTACAGAGAATAGAATGGTGCCCATGGGAGAGGAGAATACAAGGTTGTTGGCTAAATGGATTTAGAAGTTTAGTTTTGTGAGATAAATCATTTGGGATATTGGGGTTGTACAATCATGTAATGTGTTTAACACTAATGACCTGTGTAGTTATGATGTGGTGGATAATTTTTATGTCACCTTGACACAAGACAATGTGTTTTGGAAGAGAGAATACACCACCATCACTACTACCAGATTTGTTTGTGGTTAAGCCTTTGTGCATTTTCTTGATTGATGATTAATATGGGAGGAGCCAACTCTCTGTGGATATTGACAACTCTGGGAATGTGTCCTTGGAGTATATAAGCAAGCACTCTTAGCAGCCATAATGAACAAGCTAGTAAGCAGGATTTCTCTGTGGCTTCTGCTTCATTTTCCCTCTCCAGTTTCTTTCTGGTCTCCTGTAGAAGAGGGACTTTAACTATAAGATTAAATAAAACTATTTCTTCATGATTTTATATTGGTCATGCTGTTTTATCACAGTGATCGGAACCTTGATTAAAACAGAAGTTGGTAGCAGGAGTGAAATATTGTTGTGACAGACTTGCCAAGTTTTGGAGAGGATTGTGGCAGTATTTGAACTTTGGTCTGGTGTAAAAATTGCTTTCATGTAAGTTGTCTTGGAGGCTGACTGTTGAATAGGCTCACCCTTTTAGTTATTTTTGAACTCTGGCTGGCTCAAATTGCTCTCCAAGCTGACATATTCAAACTGGCTTCTCTCAGCTTCTGACTGAATTGCTCTGCCTGGCCTCAAAGTAACTCCGATGATTTGTTATGATCTTCTGGCTTGTTATTCTCTTGCTTCAATTGCCCCGTTGACTCACAAACTCAATTCCACACTGCACTGACTCCTGTGGGGGTCTTCATCCTGTCCTACTGTTGGGCATGGCTGCTGGAGAGGCAAAACATAGGGAGTTTCACTGTGCTTATCCCTTGCCACTGTTGAGCAGGTGCTGAATGTAGTCTGAGATATGAGAAAACCAAAGCTGGGGTTCCCAGACCCCAGGGCACCCAGTTGTCCCTGAGATGCTGCATAGAGGAGTTGGGAACAAAGAGTCAGGGATCCCCAGACCTGCAATGAGGCCAGGACTAGGGAGGGTCTTAGACCGTTGAAAATCCAGGTTTTACTGGGAGTAGTGGAAGAGTGGAGAATAGAAGAGGCCTTAGAGCTGAGGACAAGCCCAGAGAATCATGGGCTTGCAAGGAACTGCAATGTCAAGCAAGGAACAAAATTCTCAAACAAGGTTTTAGGTTAGCAGTTAGACATCTGAGTTCAATTCTATAATTTATTTGAGTCTGTTCTCACATTTCCCAACCTCAGTAGGGTGCTCTGGACCCACATATAGTAAAGGAACCAAATCACGTAATTTGGAAGTATCACAAATGTTTGCAGATTAGTAGAATCTAGTAGAATCTCAAAAATAAGTAACTACTCATTATTTTTACCTTAAAATAATTTTCAGTTATATGAATAGTAAACAAACCTATTCCCTTCATAGAACACAAGAGTATTTCAAATGAGGCCAAAGGCTTTGAGAAACACAAGTAAAAGTGGCAAAGATCTCAGGTGCTGACCCAGCATTCATTTTTCCCAGGCTTCCTTGCAACTAGAACCTGCTATCTAGCTAAATCAGGATGGTGAAGTATGAATGTTACAGTGCTCTTTTTTCTGCCCCTCAGTTTTACTTCCTAGAACTCAGAAACACTCTAACACTCATTTTGAACAATGAAACTGAAGGCCACACATTTGGAGTGACATAGACTGTTCAGGGAGGAGCTCATTTTTATCTTAATGAAATCTTCATCCTATACTGTTTTGCTTAGGGCTGGGTTTTTCAACATCAATTGACCATAGTTGAGGTTCAGGAATCACCACACAAGCCACTCAGACTCTGGTCTCAGTTAAGCAAGACTGGATTATTCAGCACACACTCCAAGACTGATTGATCAGGGTCACAGCATAGACTCAGGAGTTAAGGTTGGACCTTGAACATTTCTCAGAGCCATCTTTTAAAGGAATAAAACACAATGAGCTTATACATAATGTTGCAGAGTGGTTGGCCTTGACTCAAGATATTGACAACATGGAGAGAGCCGTCCCAACTGACCTTAATTAAAACACCAAATGCACTAAACAAAGAATTTTAGGGAAAAAAGTCAAGTAACTTATAAAGGCAGACCTATCAGAATTATATCAGACTTCTCATCAGAGACTATGAAAGCTAGAAGATCCTGGGCAGATGTCATACAGACCCTAGGAGAACACAAATTGCCAGCTCAGGCTACTATACCCAGCAAAACTCTCAATTACCATAGATGGAGAAAACAAGATATTCTATGACAAAACAAAATTTACACAATATCTTTCCACAAATCCAGCCTTATAAAGGATAATAGATGGAAAATACCAATATAAGGATCAAAGCTACACCCTAGAAGAAGCAAGAAAGTAATCTTTCAACAAACCCACACAAAGATAATTCCACCTCTAACAACAAAAATAACAGGGAGTAACAATTACTTTTTCTTAATATCTCTTAATATGAAAATTAATATTACCAACATATCCTAATCGATTGAAATTCAAAAGTATGAGGAATTAGAAATTTGTTGGCTATTATCTAGTAGTCTCTCTAATTTGATAATTGGAGAAATAGATCCAATATTGTACAATCCATATACACTTTCTGCCTGTTTGCACTTGACAGTGTCATGCTGTGTACCACATAATGGTCTTGAAATCATGCTTCTCCTATCTCAGCCTCTCTAGTAAGATTGTTTATTTGATGTTTTTATACTATACTATGGTTTTCAGAACAGCTTACATATTTCAAAATATTTATACAGCCAAAAGAAACAGACAATTAACTTGTGAGGTGGCTTGTAAAAGAACAACAAAGAGTGAGACTGAATGCTTTGCTTGACATTTGTAGCTCTTGCATCAAGTTTGACGAAGAGGACTTTATAAGTTACTCTTTCTCTGAGATGAATGCTTTTCCAAATTATCACAGCTAATGAACCAAATTCTTACCCTCACCTAATGTCTGTGCCACCCTCCAAGTAGAACCATTGTTCATTGAAACAGTTGGTGAATGACTTTATGGATAGACCGTCTTAATACACACACCATTTCTTTTTTTATTTTTTTAAATTTTTTATTAGATATTTTCTTTATTTACATGTAAATTTTTCCTTTCCCAGGTTTCCCTCCAAAACACAAACAAACCACCTCACACCAGTCAGATTGGCTAGGATAAAAGACTCAGGTGACAGCAGATGCTGGAGAGGTTGTGGAGAAAGAGGAACACTACTTCACTGCTGGTGGGATTGCAAACTGGTACAACCACTCTGGAAATCAGTATGGCGGTTCCTCCGGAAATTGGACATAGTTCTACCAGAGGACCCAGCCATACCACTCCTGGGCATATACCCAGAAGATGCTCCATCATGTAATAAGGACACATGCTCCACCATGTTCATAGGAGCATTATTTATAATAGTCAGAAACTGGAAACAACCCAGATGTCCCTCAATAGAGGAATGGATACAGAAAGTGTGGTACATCTACACAATGGAGTACTACTCAGCTATTAAAAACAATGAATTTATGAAATTCACACACCATTTCTTAAATGAATATAAACTGTTCTCTGTGGGCTGAGAATAAAGTCACTCACTCAAGTCATTTGACCATAGCAGGAAGTCTGTACCCAAAAATAGTGCCTACAATTCATTCCTTGAGCAGTAGAACTGTCAACTCTTAGCTACGATGGAGGTAAAATCTTTTGGTGATGTGAGGGTCATTGAAGTACAGCTTTACTACAATGAGCTCCAACATCTGAAAATTGTTCTTATTTTGGGCTTGTACCACAGTAAGAGCCAAGATTTTAAGCTCTACTAAACACAAAACAAACAAAAAGACTCTATCTATTTATGTTCATTTAAAAAAAACTAGTAGTAAAGTATTATTTTAAAATACATTTATTTGGGGGCTGGCGAGATGGCTCAGTGGGTAAGAGCACTGACTGCTCTTCCGAAGGTCCTGAGTTTGGATCCCAGCAACCACATGGTGGCTCACAACCACCCATAATGAAATCGGAAGCCCTCTTCTGGTGACAGCTAACAGTGAATTACACCAGAGCAAGTGGGGCCGGCAGAGGTCCTGAGTCCAATTTGCAGCAGCCTCACATGTGATGGCTCACGGCCATCTTTACAGCTACAGTGTATTCATACACGTAAAATAAATAAAATAAATCTTTAAAAAATAAATAAAATACATTTATTTAGTTAGTTAGTTAGTTATTTAGTTAGTTATTTAGTTAGTTAGTTTTTTTCAAGACAGGGTTTCTCTGTATAGCCCTGGCTGTCCTGGAACTCATTCTGTAGACCAGGCTGGTCTTGCACTCAGAAATCCTCCTGCCTCTGCCTCCTAAGTGCTGGGATTAAAGGCATGCACCACCACTGCCCAGCTTACATTTAATTTTAAAAATACAGCTAATATGTTTGTAGTTATTTAAAATTTATATTGAGAAAACTTATGTATTTTCAGTATTGCTATAGATAAGCATCTACATAAGACTGTTCAACTGATGTTTTATATCAAACAACTTTTATAATACTCATTTTTATTGTTAAAATATTTTATAAAATTTAAAGAATATGACAAAACAAAAAAATTGAAAGGTATTGAAGTGGGAGTTTTAGGGAGAAGTTGGGGTACAAAAGGGAAAGAATTTGATATAATTCTATTTATTTAAAATATGTTTTTAAGTGTTAACAAATTCAGATAAATTGAAATTATGTATCTTTTCTCATCATAATGTAATAAAACTTAAATCAATAAAAAATAAGAAAAATTCTCTAGTAATAAAAATATTTATAATAAATTATGTTTAAAATGGCTCCAGCAGGATTGTTGTGCTTCTATGACTACATGGCTCGCTGCTGCATACCAATCTCTCCATCACTTATACATGTTTATTATACACAGCGAAGGATTTCATAAACACACTTTCCTATGAAGACATCATGTACTTTGGCCATAGTCATCTACTCCACTTTCTTATTCTCCTCCTGTTATCCCTGTTCAGTCACCCAAACAGTCTAACTTCTATTCCCACTATATATATATATATATATATATATATATATATATATATATATATATCAGCATAAAATGTAAGATCCTCCAATACAGAACATGTGAGGTTATCTGTTTTTCTCAATCTGACCTGCACTTGGGAAAGGAAAGGCTGCAGCTTAGTGCTATGCTGTGTCCCAGTTACCCTTCTGATGCCAGGCTCCCATCACCAGGCACTAATTCTCCACTGAGCGAAGCACTGATGTTTTTCGTTGTTTTCTTGTTTGTGTTATTTCCTGAGGCATAATCTCAGCACAATCACCCCACTTGTCAAATGGGATTAGTACAAACAAGACTCAACCTCCCAATGAATAAATGACATTTCACATAAAGCAAATGGTTCTGTGTCTGGCACAGATGATGTACCCCATATAGGTTACCTGTTCTTAGAATGATCTCCATTATACAGAACAGAAACTAAGGTTCAGACAGGTTAACCTCTGACCAAGTCTTAGCTTTGTAAGGGGAAATCTGAAAGCCAAATGCCACGGCTGTTTTAAAACAGAAGCTAGTGTTACACTGAATCCTCAAGCACTTGATTCTTCAGTGAGTGATAAGGTGGCATGTTATTTTTAGCTCCTGCCTAAGGGTGGAGGGCATAACCAGTGGAGAAAAAACTGTATGTGAGGGATGAGTGTATGCATAATGATAATGTGCACTGTGTAACTATTAGATCCTTGTATTATTCAAATGCTGGTTTCTGTGCCCCATATTTTGTTACAATCCTTTTTCTGAGAATCCCTGTTCTAGTGCTGCATAAACATTGCTCCCCAATTATTCTCTGGTTGGTCAATAAAGAAGCTTATCAGCCACTGACCACGTAGGAGAGAAGATAGGGCTGGACTTCCTCCCAGTCAGTGGATGGGAAAGAGGAGAGAAGAAAGCTATTCAGCCACTAGGAGAGAGTCCAGGAGACACCATGAGAAAATAACTGGAACCCAGAGATCCAGATCAGTACTAAAATGCAAGTATCAAGGGGATTTTGACCAGGAAGTGACCAGATTAGAGCTGAGGGTTGACATAGATAAATGCTCAGTTGTTGTACCCTTAATGCTATAAAATAAATAGTCCACTCAATTATTAGGGAGCTAGCTGGGTTAAGAAGAAAACATAACCCAAAATTCCATTAACAGAGGAGTGTTTTGCCTGTTAATGGTGGGATTCGTGAAGGCTCTTCTCAGACATGTTGAAGGCAGGCTTAGCGAGTTCTAAGACTTGGAACCATTTCCAAGTGCTTTCTATGCTTCATGCTTATGATTCAAGATATGAGCTATCAGGTTCATGTTTCTATCCTGTTTCTACTACAAGGCCTGCACCTTCTTGCCATGCCTCTGCCCCACCATGATGTACTCTTAGAACCCACTAGATTAGAACCATAAGCACAAACAAATCTGTTCCTGTCCCTTAATAAAGCTACTGATGGGTGTTGTTTGCTCTCCCTTGACAAGTGTTTCAGTTATCCCCTGTTCCTTCTTCATCCCCAACTTAGGAGACACATTTCTTTCCTGTGTGTATTCTCAAAGCCACACTGTTATTCCTGAATTTAGTCCTTTTCTGGGACCACGTGGGAAAGGAGGTTATGGATCTGCTCACTCTTATATTGTTGGCCGATTCTTTCCACATTATTCTATGGAATAAGATACAGCTGGAGGCACTAATCTTAATTAACACCTAGGTTTGGTTGGAGGGTTGGAAGGCAGTTGAAGGGCATGCCAATTACCATTCAGCTGCTTCTGTGCCTAGTGGGAAAACTGGATAGGGCTCACAGCATCAACCTTGTTGGAACATACACACACACACACACACACACACACACACACACACACACACATACTTTGGAGAGGGGTCTCAGAAACACTCCAGGAAGTATGTATGGATGCAGAAAGGCGAGTATCTTTTGTGGAAACAGCCTCTTACAAAGAGCTTTCAAATAAAGGTACTTTTTTTTTTACAGCATCCATACAGAGGTGGATGTTCACAGCCAACCATTGGACTGAGGACAGGGACCCCAATGGAGGAGCTAGAGAAAGGACCCAAGGACCTAAAGGGGTTTGCAGCCTCATAGGAGGAACAACAATATGAACTAACCTCTACCCCCAGAGTTCCCAGGGATTAAACCACCAATCAAAGACTATGCATGGTGGGATTCATGGCTCCAGCTGCATATGGAGCAGAGTATGGCCTAGTCTGTCATCAATGGGAGGAGAGGCCCTTGGTCATATGAAGGTGCTATGTCCCAGTGTAGGGGAATGTCGGGGCCAGGAAGCTAGAGTGGGTGGGTTGGTGAGCTGGGGAAGGGGATAGGGGATAGGGGTTTTTTGGAGGGGAAACCAGGAAAGGGAATAACGTTGAAATGTAAATAAAGAAAATATCTCCTTAAAAAATGAAAAAAACTTCTTGGCATATATTTGCAAAGAAACAATGAGTTGTTGTGAAATGGCAATTTCATTTTTGGTCAGGAAAGGGAATTAATTTCACTGAATCAAGAATGACATATTGTGAAAATTATGAATGGTCCTTTTTAGGAGTTAGAAGTATTTTAAAAATCCAGAAATGGATAGTTCAGAGAACAATGACAACGGATTTTAAAGATGTTGATATTTTGAAAGCCCAGTTTGCACAGTTTCTAGTGAGCTCTCAGGACAACTAATTATAGTGGTTAATCTGTGGAGAACAGATAGGGATAATTATTTTTTCCAGCTTTCAATATTTCCTTCCTTCACTTTTTGTTTCATGATCCTGTGTCATTTCCAGCTATATAAATTACCTGAAGTAGAAGATATTTCTTAACTCCCTTGAGGATATTTATACATTTTTTCTTTCTTATAATTGGTTCTCAGTTCACAGTGTTTATGTCATTAGCATGTATGTATGTTAGGTCTGGTCTAACACATTTTATTATGCCTTATAAATTGAATATATGCTTTATTCTGTATTTGACTTCCCATGGAAATTCCCTGTTATTTTGTTTCTCACCAAGCTGGTGAATGAGAAAGTCAGAATGAGAAAAGATAGAGTCTATCCTAAAGACAGAAATAGAAGAGATCCAGAAATCTACAAAGAACAAGAAAGAAAAATTCGAAGAGCCAAGACAATGGCAGATAGCAGACAGACACAAACTAACACAGCCTCAGCTGACAAAGCCAGGTGAAACAGGAGATGCTCACAAAGTGGCTCCTTTTTCCTTCACTGAGGAGTCCTAGGAGTGAGCCTTCAAGAGGCAGAGGGTCAATAAGACCTCTCATAGAACCAGAGGGGATGCCAAAACATGAACCCCAACCACACACAAACCAAAAACCACAGCACAGAAACACAAGAAACAAAAAGATATTAATTTCTCAGCCACTCAAGTCAAAGATACTGAAATAGGTAAATCATGAGGGAGAAACTTCAAAATTAACTGAGAAAAATGATCAATGACCTGAAAGATGATGCAAATGGGCAGAAGAATTTGAACAGAACTAGAGAATAAAGTCCTCGACATAGAAGCAAAAGTCTGGAGAATGGAAAATCAAAAATATGAACGGGATGTCAGCAACATAGAACAAACCATTTTACAAGAAATGGAAAAACAGAAAACCCCAAGAAGTGAAACTGAACATACACACACACACACACACACACACACACATACACACACACAGAGAGAGAGAGAGAGAGAGAGAGAGAG